>QXEO01002116.1:3340000-3607035 GCA_007115705.1 Dactylis glomerata
CGGCTCATGGTCCGACTTCCTGGATTACCTCAAGTCCTCCTTGTCTTCCGGGGAAGTGAAGCTGCTCTTCGCCGCCGACCAACTCCGTAAGTCACCTGGCATGATTACAGAACAGGATTCTCTTGTGACAAATCCTGGTTCTCTTGTAACAGGATTCTATTGAAGTGAACCAACTCTGCAAGTCACCTGGCATGGTTCTGTAATTCTATTTCTGGGATACAAATCCTGTAAATCATGGTTCTGGGATGCAACTCCGCAAGTAAACCTACCTGCCCAGTTCAATTTTTCCTCATTATTCTCTTGTGACAAACATCACGTGATTGAGATCTTGAGGACTATGCGCTCTATGCCGCTTATAGGACTACGCTGGAGCGTGCATCCAAGAGGTTGTTGTTTCTCAGCTGTTTCTATTTATGCTTAATTGTATATTCTACACTTAAAAGTTTGTTTCTGAAAGGGTTAAGTCTTTACTCAAAACTTTATTCAGGAATGTGTTCTTTTGTTTTTTTACAGAACAGTAACAAATGTCTCAGCTGATGAAGAGTCTGTCATCTGAAAGAGTAGGTCATGTGCAGATAACAAAGCTAAAGCTGATGGCTGACGAGTCCAAGTGTGTCTGGCGTGACCTTGGGCTCTAATCAAGTTACAGGTCTTGTGCAGCAGCAAATATCAGGTGATCATGCTTCTTTTTCATGCAGAATTGAAAGTGAAGATAATTACCCACATAATGATTTATTACACACAGAATGTAGCATCTGAAGCATCACATGCAGCCTCATAAGCCACACCACAAAGTACCTCCGAGTATTTGAAAATTGGAGTACAATTAACTTTTATAAGCCAAGCATTTTAAAATTGTTGTCAATGGAAGAGTGATCTTTCAACATATACATAAAGCCCAATTTACAAGTAACTAGGGGTTACACTATGGTAAGTACAGTAACTAGGGAGGGGATTGTGCTTGTTTTCTCCGAGGACTTTTTTTATGAGGTTTTTGTCGCCATTAGCTTGTTCCTCCATGTACCTATGCAAAGAAAAGGTTAAAGTGAAACTAGTATCACAAATAGAATATTTGATGAAAAAAGTAGATAAGAATTTACGCTTACTCATTGGACAGTATAATCCTGTCAAATTTGGGGATTCTCTTTTTCTCTTGTACTTGCGTCATTCTCTTATTCTCTTGCATCATTCAATGCTATGACCCTATGAGCCAAGTATAGGAAAAATCAAAGAATTAGAACCATGTTAGTGTGAAGAAAACAGATGAGTTTCAAGAACCTGTTCTATTTTTCTGTCACAAAATTTAATTCTACGATATGCACCATGCACCTACAGTTTTTAACATGTAGAGACATGAAAAATCAAGCAATGACTTCTGTTTCATCCTTTGTGCAGATGTGTTCTATGCTGATGTTGGTAAATCTGCAAGGCAATTTACCGAATGGCAGCATTCCTTCGGAGCTTGGTCAGTTGACAACAAATACCTAAACCATATTTTTACCAATGCTTCCTAGGTCTGCATCATTGATACAACTCCAAGGGCTCCTTATGCTATCAAAGAACTACCTAGATGGCACCATCCCTACTGGGATTATTCCTCGCCACCACTGGCCGCTGTTTCTCTCAATCTGTTGTTACCGCCGTGTTGCCCAGCCCTCAGGTTCCAGATTCCACTCAAGTAAGGTACTGACTAATGACTTGAGCTCCTAATTTATATTCATGTTCAGTTCATGGAAGAAATCCGTAATCTCTATATACCCCACTCTTCCAAATTACAAATGATTTTCTGACACATCCTTATCATTATCTGTATTGTGTGCTCGCTATGTGTTTGATAAAAAGCTCACGTTTCAGGCCATTAAGTGAGCTCCTGAATTAATCAATGCAACTTGGTTCATATGCATTTCAGTTGAAATCCTTGCCAATCAAGCATTGGGAATCGATCTTGCCAGCTTTGCTTAAATAAACTTTGTTCTATCATGATGGCTAACTAATTCCTTAGAAAAAATTCTGCTAGCTCCATAGGAGTCCACCTGTTTGTATCTATCATGTACAGTTGCTTCCAAACAAGAGCCTATTTTGCACAACATAGTTAAGTACCTAGGAGGCTAATGCTACATAACTCTCGCTGCGGCGTTCTCGAGAAGGCACCCACCGCGGTGAGGACGGCGTTCTCGAGAAGGCATCCACCGCGGCGAGGACGGCGTGGACGCCGGAGATAGGGAACCCTCACCGGGATGGACATAGGTATCCTCAAACTGGCTTACCTAGATGGTATCCTTTGCTCAAAACCTCTGTTTTATCTGAACCTAGCAAGATATACAGGTACCTAACCTATGTTGCACAAAACCTCTGTTTTATCTGAACCTAGCAAGATATACAGGTACCTAACCTATGTTGCGTTGTCTGCAAGGTTTCTTCCCTCTTATGTTTCATAATGGGCTGGCTGCTCCAGTTATGTTTCAACAAAAAATATAGTGACGTCAAATTGTTAATCTACAAGTACGTCAGGTTTTAGGTGTATCCTAACTGAATTTTCATTCATTTTCAGAATATGCATCAAACTATTTACTGAATGTTCAGAGAAATTGCAAACTGAATCTACAAGTATGTCAGGTTTCAGGTGAAGGAGCTCGCTCGAACTCGAGGCTGTGAAGGAGTTGGCCGTGGAGGAGCTCGACCTCGAGCGGGAAGGCAGCGGCAAAGAGCACGAACTCGAGCGAGAAGGCAGCGGCGCCCGGGACGGCGGGAGGTCAGCGGCACGACTGACAGCGGCGGACGCCCAGGGAGGGCCTGCGGGAGCTCGAGCAAGGCCGGGGAGGAGGGCCGGCGGGAGCTCGAGTACGGCCGGGGAGGAGGGCCGACGGGAGCTCAAGCACGGCCTGGTCCAGCGGAGGTGGATGCGGATGCGGGGGCGACGGAGGCGGAGAGCGGAGGGGAGGGGGGAGGGCGGCGGATGGCGGAGCCTGGCCGGCGGAGGCGGCCAGGAAACTCACGGTTTTGATTTTCCTATCTAGGGACCCGATTTCAGAAGACGTGAAACTACAGGGGGTGTTTTGCAAAAAAATCGTTTGAATGTCAGGTCCGACATCCTTTTCGCGCCGGAGGGAGTAATGTTAATTTGCTGCTTGGTAAGTTAAGTATGCAAACATCCTAAATGATAAAAAGACAAAGGTAACTATGAAAATCATGGTCTATAAGATACACTAATATCATGAAATTAACATATTTACCTCATATATACGTCACACTATCACAGAGCTAATCATGTGAATCACACGCATACATACGTCATACAATAATAGTGCAATTTTTAGTTTTTACTACTATGAGCTAGCCCTCCCATCCACATGGAGACATCAGACCATGCGTACCACATGATTTGAGATAGTCACCTCAAATGTTATACATGATCACTGGATTGTTAACACAACCATTTTCTCACAAATCATAAGAGAAGTAACTGGAGGCTATATCTCTTGGCTCCTGAAGATACTATTTTTACACTAAGACATCAGTTAAGTGGATAGTATTTTATTTCTAAAAGACGTTAGTCAAGATTACCAGTATTCTCAGTACATCATAGTCCATGCCACCAAAAGAATCAAGATATTGATAAGTTTTTTCCTTCATGTTAATAACTGCCAAGCACCAATGTAAGTCTCTGTGAATTGGAATAAATATCTGCATACCAAATTCTGACGGTAAGTTGAACGTGAGAAATAAACGTAAAAGAGAAAGAGCTAGTAGCAACTTACTTTATCACAATCCACAAGCCCATAACCCAACTTGTTGAGGGTTGTCCATCTTCTAACAGATTGATAGTCATAACCAGTTTTTCCACAAGCAAGCTGAAAAAGAATTCAAAAAGTCATGAAGTGTTCACTGTTCAGTGCTAGCTTCATGTTTAAAGATCATGATGGGAGATCTAAAAAGATTACAAGAGGTTATCAACAAATAGTCAAACAGCAAGGGGATATGACAATTAGAAAAGGAATGCAGACCCTTACTGGATGAACACCATACAACAGTGATATATAGAATAGCAGCCACCAGAAATGCATTGCAATTCAACAAAGAGTCACCAATTTACATAACCATGATGCATGGACAATCAGATCAAGGACACTGGCTATGTAACCAGGGTGGATATCAAGCCTAGACTAGATAGCCTTATCATAGAACTTTGTTCAGCAGAAAGACATGAAGAATACCCATTCTGTGAAGTACTAGAAAGCAAAGAATGTAGATGAGCTTACCTTCTTATAAAAGAATGTGTTAAAGAAGTGGCATTTTAAAAAACTTTTCGGTTCTCTTTCTGCCCTCTCCTTTAATAACTCTAGATACAAATTGATGACCTGAAAGGAGCAAAAATAGAACACAAGAAATTCTTTGGAACATCAAGCTCATAAAGAAAGTAACATCATTTAAGCTTATTCTTCGGGACGTCTTTTCTTTGACGAAGTTGTACAATAAGAAAATTCACCTCGTCGTTTAACCAACCACGAGGTCTCAAACACCCTAGTATCTCTCTGGTAATCTCAATATTTGAAGGCTCATGCCGTACTAACATTTGTTGACTGAAAATAGAGAGGATTAAAGGTTAATGGTGCTAACAAGATAAAGTAGAATCGAAAATTTTCACTAGGCATGACTGCCAAGTGTACCTGTGACCACTACCATACAAAACGCTGTTTACTTGACTTTCTTCTTCGTTTGTGAGAGGTGTAAATAATCCAGACAGACCCTGAAATTGACGAGTACAAACAACTATTGAAAGAGCTACTTCCGAGTCATCTCAGTAAACAACATTCAGGTGAACGCAGGTGCATTAGCCATTCCACGATGCGTATCAGCAGGCATTGTAAAAAAAAAATCATACCCATGAGATTGAAATGGGTACCTCCTCCAGTGTGATGTTTCTGGCATCGCCAATACCTCTCGTGGCGGCATGGGCCTTGTCCAGTTGAACCTTATTGGCACTGAGAACTCCCTCCTCCCGCAGCCCCACGACACGTCTCTTGGAAAACCTTAAGCCACCGCTCGGCAGCCGCGAGAGGAAGCTGCCCATGTCTATCACGGAGGCCTTCCGCCGGCGGCGGCAAGGGGCAGATGCGCCGGCCGCGAGGACGTACCGAAGGAAGAATGGGCGGAGAGCGAGGAAGTGGTGGGGGAAGACGACACGGCTGCGGCGGCGGCGGGGGGGACAGGGGGCGGGGTGACTGGCGGCGTCTGGGCGGCGATGGGGCGCGATGGCGAGGGCGAAGCGGAGGCTGAAGGAGCGGACGGCGGGGAAGTGAGTGGGACGAAAGAGGAAGCGCCGGCGGCGAGTCGGGGAGTTGGCGCCGTGGATGGGCGGCTTGCCGCGGCGGCGGTGTGCTCCAGGTGCACGGGGCATAGGATGTTGGGGGGGGGGGGGGGGGGGGGGGCTAACTAGGGGGGAGGGTGGCGGAGGCCGGATCCGGAAGCGACGAGCAGTGATTCGGCGGCGGTAGAGCTGCCGGGGCTTTGGGAGGCGGGCGGCGCCACCGGACGCGAGCGAGGTTTCCTTTTGAAATTGGGAACACGATACGGCGCGGCGGAGAGGGAGAAAGTCCCGGTTTTACTGGGCGTTGATGACGGTGAACGTCCATATATTTTATACGGGCTTCACGGACAGGTCCACTTAGCCTTGTTTGGCCCGTTCTGTCCATCGATAGGAGCAGCTCCGCGCAGAGTCGCACTCTAGGCAAGCACAAGGTCGCCGCCGCCCATCGCCACCGGCCGCCGCCCGGTTACCCGCTAGGAGGAGAAGAAGAACCCGGCGGTAGAGAAGGACAAGGATTCAACAAGGGAGGGCTTGGCATCAGCATCGGCATCAACCTAGAGGGCGAGCAGGTCTCATCTCCCCCTTCATTGCAAGCCGGCGCTCTACGAGTGCCCATGGTATCAGCTAGGCTTTCTTGCATTCTGCTCTGGTATATACTAGAAAAATGATAATTAAAGAACTCATACAACTTCAGAACAAAAAAGTATTTGAGCAAATCACAGTATATGTCTACCAGGCAGTAAGATTCAGTAACCTCTCCACTGAAAGCTTTCGTCTACTGCTCCGAGGCTGAGTGGCAAAATCATGATCATTAGAGGACACTTACTTTCAGTGATAGGCCTTGGTTCACTGGGGCAGATGGTTTTGTACTTTTGGACATATCTTCTTGCTTTAAGAAACTACATTGTTGTTTGAGGAGCGAGCAGCTATAGTTGCAACTACCACTGCTGTCCTTTTAACTGTTTTTGTTGTGTTCATCGCTTGCACTTGTGCAGCTGATGTGTTTGGCTTGGTTCAGTTTGTACACTGGACACAACTCTCTTGTGTGCCTGCAGATTGTTTGGCTTTAGTTTGTATGACCCTCATCAGAACAGAGGTTCATAATCTGGGCAAGTTGTGATACTTCCTGTTTCTGCTCGAGTGTGCTCATGTAGATTCTTAAAATATCGGGTAAAATAGTGATTGAAATGTTGAGGACTTTGATTTTTCGAGAGAATTCTTTGGAGCACTATTTTTTTGTGAGTCATCGGCACTATGAATATACAACTTTTTATGAATCTGTACTTTTGATGAAAACCAATAGGAAGTATATTTAACCTGAGGTATGATTGCCATGAGTAGTTCTAGGAGAAGAAGTTGAAACAGAAGTCCAAACTAACAGGCTAAACGGCAGCCAAAATTGCCCATCGACATGATTCTCATCCTTACAGTTGTAGATTCATGGTAAATGTCGACAATATCATCCTTTTACCATACTTTTCATGTTTACGACAATCTCTAGGGTGGTTAAAATTTTACATGCTAATTATAAAGCTTGGTTGTGCATATGCTTCTCATATTAAATTGCACAACTTTGGGACTTGCCATGAGACGAACATTGTCTATGTTAGCAATTTATTTTATTCCTTAAGAGCATGTGATTCTGTTCCAAATCTAGGTCAAGTATTTCATAAATTCCATCTTCCCTATCCACCATAATTGACATATGAACCTCACAGCTAGTTCTAATTTCAGCTCGCCCTTTCTTAGTTAGCTATCCCTTTTATCAGTCCCTTCTTTACCCTCTTTATAACAAACGAATTTGCATGAGGTCACAACACCATCAAATTTGCTTGTATTTGTATATCTCTTTCTTACACTGAAACTCATCCTTCCTCCATAGTACTCCCAAAAGTACCATGCCTCCGCCACTGTGTTGAATTTCATCCCAAGTTGAGGTTTCCAGCTAGGTATTATCTTCCCCCTACCAAATAAACAAGTAAGGAAGACATTAAAAATGAAGGGCTGTTTAGATTTTTGTTCTCAACAACACTCAAAAATTTAAGATATATAGCAGCATGCAAAATTTTGATTGAGAAAGAAGTTCAAAATTAACTTGTTTGGATCTTGGTTCTCGATCGATCCCCATAACTAATCTGTGATTTGTTTTGTCAGATGTTTCTTTGTCGATGCATCAAGAAAATAGAGAGAAAAGGAGAAGTGGCGGGAAGAACTGGGAACTTGGCTCTGTCAATTTTGGCGCACGTGTGTGCCCACACGGGGCCTTTTCCTCGAAAAAGTAGGTGGTATTTGCATCCCTAGTTTCCTTTTCTTTTCCTTTTTTTAAGGAGATGAGTAGACCGTTTGCTGAAGCAAAGTCTGAGTCTGACCTCTCTTCTTAACGTTAGAGGAGCCGGTTCCGGAGTTGAGAGCGCACGAGCGGGGAGAGGTCGAGAGGCGGTGTCAGCTTGGGAATAGAAAGAGGCGGCGCAGATATTTTGCACCGCAGTGAGATCTAGGGTTTACAGCACGGTAGACCCCAGCTACCAAAACTAAGTGACGCGGTGAAAACATCCTGATGTCTCGAACCCACGGTCCTACACGCATATGGTTCCATCTATCATGGAAAAGACCACCCGGGTGAAAACCAGCGCTGTTCACAGCATCTAAGGGCCTAGAAACATGTGCACTCGAGAGCGGCCTCAAATATTGGGGAGGCTTCCAGCCTTTAAAGGAGAAATTATGTTGATGCTGAACTAGATGATGGTGAACTATGAACTATGTTGAATCTTTTAGCAAATTCTCGCGTGAACATCTTTTTTAGATTTGTACTCTATGTGTTTGCAATATCTAGTTTTTCAGAGGCATTTTGAAACCCCAAAACGAGTTTTGGACCTCAAACTTGTTTTATGGTTTTAGATTATGAGGGATCTGCTAGAGACGCTCTTAGGCTGCAAGTACGGCTACACATGATTACTTTCAATTCACTATGCCGGTAGAACTTCAACTAGTCTTCATAGTGACTGTTCCAAATGGGATATGTATGCAGTATGCGGGCGTGGCCAGGCCGCTGGGGAACCTACACGGGTCGTCGGAGTAGGAACTCATGGTCCCGGCGTTTGAGATAAGGGGGAGTCCATGCGCTGCCACTCTATAATTTAGTTTATTAATGATTAAACAGGCCAAATAGAAGCATAGACGTATCAATTATAGAACACCTCGATTGAGTTAGATACATCCTAGTTGCTATCCACTGGATTGACTAGCTAATAATGTCCTGTTGCTTCCTCTTGCATGTCACGGTACTCCTAATCTCCTATATAGTATTTCTCATTCTCCTACAAAATCAGTAATTTATATGTATTATTAATGTTTATTTATATATACACAAACGTATCCCCATATATGTTTGTTTGGAAAATGGCCATATCACGGTATCCATATCACTGTATTCGGGCAACATAGGTGCTTACTGGCGACCCCTCAGTCTTGTTTGGGCCATAGTTGACTCGCAATAGGTTATCCAGATTGGGATCCTCACATGCCACTAGTAGAAAAAATGGTAATGTTTCTATCAGATAAGACCGGAAGCTCTGTTGCACTAATATCATACTCATCCTCGTGTGTGCTCGATCTTGCAAGCTCAACAAAAGCAGGTGCTTGGATATGCATAACTAATCAGATAAGCTTTGTGGTTTCTTTGTTTATTCACAGAGATAGTTGAGCACTTTTTATATGTTAATGTCTTCTAACTCCCAACTAATTTTGTATTGAAGTCTTCTAACATCAAAATTATGCTATATTTTCACAACAATCATGACATAGTTCGTCATTTGTTTCCAACATAAGAAGTAGAAATAGTTCATTTCAAGAAACTGTATTGCAGAGGGAATGCTAAATATGGTGAAAGCCGAGGAAGTATATTGTATCAGTTCCATAATTCGTTTGCTTTCATGTCGCTTAATCTCTAAATTTTTAATGGATCCCAGTTCATGGCGGGGTTTTTTTCCTGTATATTAGGGTTTTCTCTTGTTCATTTGATGTAGCATAAGTTCCAAGCATGTGGACCAACCTCCATTATACGACTGCTGACTGTGCCTCCATTTCTTCTCCTTTTGGAAGAATAATTTTCTAATGTGTACACGTGAACTGCAGTAATATATATGCCACAAGCAATGCATATAGCTCAGATATTGTGATAACATAAAGAACTAGATAGGTAGAAATGGTATGGTGGAAATTACCTTTATTTGAGATAGATCAGCATGCCAACTGCAATTTCGAATAACTTATCTTTAATATAGTTGGGAAAGGGCAGAAACAAGATACTGTGGAATCAAGTCCAAGATGTGAACTGATCAATGATTGTTAGTAGGATACTATTGTAAGTCTCTTGCACTAATCGATTTACTAGATTCGCCAAACTGTCGATAAAAGCAAATGCTTTTAGAGATGAGGGAGTTGCTGGTACACAAACTGTGATTCATAAATCACAGGAGCAAATAAATGAACTCATATTTTGACTTCAGAAAGAAGCATTATTGTAGTACATCCAGCCTTTCCCTCATTTTTCCCCCTTCAAGTGTTTTTTTCTCTTTTAGGAATCATGGTTGCATATTCCATTATGATTTTGGCATCACCTGGATAGTCTGAGGTGTAAGGCAGCTGTGAAGTGTCAGTGTGCATGTTTTGTTGTTATTGTGCATGTAATTTTTCCCGTCTCAGTTATCTAGACACTGTCGACCAGCATCTGGATCCTGCACTGACTCATCTATGTTTATCCGTGTCTTGGGCTACCACTGAACCTGATACCAAGCATAACGCAGGGAGTTGAGATAGGGAAGGGCCTTATGACAGCGGAAAGTTCATGACTTACACCAAGATCTCAACAGCAGGAAGTAGGTTTTAGTGCAGTGTGCTTGTGACTGACATTGTGTGAGCCTGAATACACATCATAAGACCTGTGCAGTGATCATTTTATGAGAAACTCAAAGGGGTCCTTTTGTGTTTGTATTTCAGCATTATTGAAACTATAATCAAGGTCATTAGGCGTGTGCGCAGTCATCGGATAACTGGTTTTGCTTCTGTGATTTTTCTTGAGAAGAAACAAAGAGGTGAATCTGGAAGTTGTCCTTGAGGCTTAACCAACTAGGACCTTTCTTTGTAATAAGCAATGCTAATGAGTAAAAAACATACCTTCCCGTGGTTCACTGGCATGAGTAACTTGTGGTGATATCATGGATGAAGCCGACTCTAATACCTCATTGAACACATCAAACCAGCACATGCATCGTTGCTCTGTTGTTTCCTCGGTTGCCGTCAACTTTTAAGGTTCAAAGTCTATAATCCTTGACGCACTAGTAACCACACATTTTACCAGTGCTTTGCTAAGTAGGATTGCAGTTGATGTACTGAGCACAGCCAAAACGACACATCAGGGGCTGCCATCGCTGATTGGCTCGCTCAGGTGCACTCAGAGTGGACGGCTGAGCATATGCCAGTATGATTCATGAGTGCTAAGTAGTTGTTTTATTAGCGTCATCATTGTGCTGAAATGTGCGCATCTGTCAATACTTTAATGCCTTCATGATTGTTCCTGAAGATATGATTTATTACAGACAAGGAGTGTTGGTCAAAACTAGTGAATGTTCAGAATGAGCGATTGTTTCGATCTTTCGTGCAATCTCAACCTTTCCAACTATCATCTTCCCTAAAATTAAGGCTGAGCCAGCAATTTGAGCGATTACGAGCGCTAAGCATTTGAAGAGCTTCTTGCCACGAGATTAATCGCGGTTGTAATACTTTTTTATATCCATGTTTTCCTATCATGCCGTAACTTTCTCTTAATTGATGGAGTGACGCAAGTGTTGTGCGGCCGTTCCAGAAGTGTCTAGTGAATGCTAGCTCATTGTTTCCCTCACCCTGTTCTTTCCTTTAGAGGGAAGAATGTTTCCCATAGGCAATACAAGATGGTCCTGCTTGGAGAGAAATTTTAAGTAGCTCCCAAACTGTTATAGATAGTTTGTGCTTGTGTTCCAAGAGTTGACATAACTATTACTCCATCAATCAAGAGAGAGTTACTGCATGATAGGAAAATATTATTTCTAATTGTGTTCCAACAGTTGGAACACAAGAACAAACTCCCTTAATTGATTTGATTTTATATCAGGAGATGTTACATGAGTACAAGTACAATACGGAGGGTCTAAACAGAACCCAAACCATATATGCTAAGAGTTAGTATCCTACTTATCACGATGGAGTGCGACCTAGTCCTATGTTAGGAAGGCGGCGAGGGAAGCTAGATCGGAAGGGTTGAGTTGTGCAAGACACCAATTTTCTCTTCCTTGACGTTGATTCGAGTCGTATGGAACTCTTTGGACTTGACCCTAGGCTCCCAAAGTGAATTATGGAACTCAAATGTCATCCTCTTATAAAGCTGGCCAATTAAGATTAAAAAGGTGAACATCTACAATACCAAATCAGTACAGTAGATCCATCTTATAATATATTTTAGTAGTATATTTATACAATAATATTATGTATGCTTATATTTTTGTCTATAGAAGTGGTTAAACTTGGAAGATGTTGAGTTTTGATTAAAAGGTTCGAGAAGGAGGTAGTAACCAATAACGATGAGAAGTCTCCCAAGAAAATAAAAGGGATAGAGTGGTCATTTTGACTTGTTACAACACATCAAAGTGAAAAAAGAGGGAGTACTAAGTAGTACAAATTATGAAAATATATCTCATGCCGAATCTATCTAAAAGTATCAATTTGGTGTTGCAGATGTTGGTAGTAGTTGATATAGTACAATCTAAAATGTTTAACTTGCTTAGGTTTTAGTAAAACAGAGGGAGTAGTTATTACACTAACAACATCATAAGTACCATCAGCCTCCCTGTGAAAGCTAGTACATTTTATTAGCAGCCTTAATTCAGATCCAGTGCACTAGGAGAATCGGCAATTGGATCAGCTTCACCAGAGTTGTGCAGTGCCACCTTGTAAGGCTCAAAACCATGCATATCTGCTCTGTCTGGACCCGACGTTGTTTGACCCGAGTCCACTAGGCCACAGCACTAAGCTAGCTAGCAGAGGTCAAAGATGCAGCCTCCCCCACAACCACAAGGCTTTTGCGTAAAGGACAAATAATTCAGTGTCTTCTCCTTTTCTAATCCACCCCTGTCTGCACTGCATTTGGTGCATTATTAAACTTTATAGTAAGGATGATCATGCAGACAGGATCTGGTGCTACTAGCTAAGCTAAGCTAGTGCCCCTCTGCTCCTCAGAAAGCCACTACTGTTAATCACACAATCCCCAGCTCCACCATTACTGTTAGTACTTAGTATTACAGGCTAAGGCTATATATACAAGTTCTGGTTCAGCATAGCCTACATACACACTTGCAGCTTCAGAGTCAACCTGCATCGATCAGGCGTCAGGGTGCTTTGACTTGACTTAACCTGCAGAGTGCAGAGGAGAGAAATTGATCGGCAGGCGAAGGAAAGAAAGAAACATGCGGGCTCCTGGTGGGAACTTGGTGGTGCAGAGAATGCAACAAGGGTACGTGTACTCGAGGAGGGCGCTGCTGCACGGCCACAGGGAGAGCTACGGCACGAGCCAGGGCGTGGCCGGACAGGAGGTTCCGGCCGGCGACGGGGCTCCCACCGCCGGCAGCAGCTTCGACGCGAACGTGGTGATGATCCTGGCCGTGCTCCTGTGCGCGCTGATCTGCGCGCTGGGGCTCAACTCGATCGTGCGGTGCGCGCTCCGGTGCTCGAGCACCCGGATGACGCCGGCGGCGGCCGGCGGTAGCCGGGAGCTTGGGTCGGTGGCGCGGCTCGCGCAGGCCGGGGTGCGGCGAAAGGCGCTGCGGGCGATGCCGACGCTGGTGTACTCGGCGGGGCAGGCGCTGGGGCCGAGCCCGGCGTGCGCCATCTGCCTGGCCGACCTGGAGCCCGGGGAGCGCGTCCGGGTGCTGCCCAAGTGCAACCACGGCTTCCACGTCCGCTGCGTCGACCGCTGGCTCATGGCCCGGTCCACGTGCCCGACCTGCCGGCAGCCGCTCTTCGGAGAGCCGCTCAAGGCTTCCGGGTGCGCCGACGCCGGCCACCAGGACGACGCCGGCGCCGCGCCGGTCCGATCCTTCTTCGTGCCGTTACCGCCGGAAGGCTTCGTCACTCCGTATGATTTTTAGGTCTACTAGTAACTAGTAATAGTTGTAATTACATGTGCATGCGATGGATCATGAATGTGCATTGTACACTGTGCAGTCTCTCTTGATAGAAAAGCAAAGATTCAGGTAAGCTAGCTTTTGTGTTACCTTGTAGCCGGTTTGTACTTGAGGGACTTCCATGTGGTTTGAGGTTCGCTTGCGACGCTAACAACAAAATACTCCTTCCACATTGAAGCAATGAAGCTTGTAGTCGCACTCAACGGCTCAGATGAAGCAGTTGATCCTGGTTTTGGGTAATTAGGTTTTTCTTTTTTAGAGAAGCAACAGGACTTAATTTGCTGTGGGCATTATTAATTACCAACAAATAGGTTTAATTCATCTTCGGGGAAGAGTTCCCTCAATTCTTCATGTGCCTAGTGATGGAAGAAAAAGGAGGTTGGAACCGAATCTCAAACTTTCCATCCAAATGCCCACTATAAGATGTCATGTCACCTAAAATTGGTGGTTTAGGCTGGAATCTAATAGGCACTGTTCTTTTTCTTTTGAGCAATTTCCATAGAAATTACAGTAAAAAATCCAAAAGTCATGGAAATCGTAATGCCACTCCTATAGTATTGACTTGCATGAAGGAGTTCATCAAGTCAGGAACACCCACTTTGAGACATAGCGAGATGTTGGCATTTGTTAGTCTCAAGTGCAATGTATATGCCATGTTGTTAGACATGAGCTCCTCCCATGACTCTAGTTGCTGATTGACTTACTTATGTCTATCAAACGCTACTTCATAATTGGTAGTTACAAAGGTAGATTTTGGGTTGTCAAGAAGCAAGATGTGTGGCGTGGTTGACCAAGATGGATTTTGTCCCTCTAGTCGAAGAGATATTCTCTAGGCCTTCTCGAGTGATCAGAATCAGAAATCATATATATCCCACATGAGGTGTGGTAGGAATTTATTTTATGTTGCGCAAATGGTGAGGCGTGGTAGGAATATCTTTTATATTTGCACAAATGTAGCATTGCGTGTATCCCACATGTGCTCACACTCAAAGATTGAGGAAGTCACCAACCAAAAACATCACCACCCATTAAAAAGAATATCTCACACCTATGAGACACCAAAGCATCAAACCATCCTTGGCAGACTTGTACTCTGCATTGGCGGAGCCTCGTGGAGGCGAAACCAAAGCATCAAACCATCCTTGGCAGACTTGTAAACCCCCCCCCCCCCCCCCCCCCCCCCCCCCCTCTCCAAAACGGAATTTTCTTTTATTAGGTATTCTTCTAGTCCAGCTTAGCCCGTCAGCAGCCCATCCGACCAAAGTTACTTCTCCTTTTCCTAGTCGACACGGAAACGAACGGGCGGAGCAATCAGTTGCCCGTCCGCCGCCCTCTAGGCTCCAATGGCGAGCTCCCCCAATCGGTAGGTGTAGTCTTCGCCGCCCCTCGATCCTCTTCCTCGCGACCTCGCCCCTTGATCTTCTCCTTTGGGCTTCTTTGCTGCGATCTGCTGTTGCTCTGCCCGACCGCCCGGCCGGCATGTCCCCAGCGCCCGACGTCTGCACGCACACCAACGGCCATCCGGGAGACGCCGGCGCCCAGGTCTGGTATGTGTTTCTCAATTCTGATCTTTTCCATTGAGACTTGGGATACACTAGTAATTGAGATGCCCATTACTTCACTGGATTGATCAATTGATGCATTATTTTGTTGATTTAGGATGGCACACTGACCCGCAAGCTCGTCTTTTTTCAATGACCCGCACACTAGATGGCAATGGGGAAACAATAGAAGATGCAGTCTTCTATACATCCGCTCCAGATACAATGGCTATTGTGGAATATATAAATCCAAGGGAAAATGGAGATGGACAGGAAAATCAGAGGCAAGATGAAGTTGAGCCAGAAAACTCTTACCAGCTATATCCGTTGTATTTGTGTGAACAACATACCCCTATATCATCATGAGATTGCCATCTAATAATAGCCTACATTTGTTATGTTACCTGCTTCATTTTTATGCTTTTATGCTATTTTTAATGGAATCGCCCCCTCTTGCATTTTGTTCACGCTCCGCCACTGGTACTCTGTACCCTAGCATAGTCATATACGTGAGGGACGATCGAGTACATCGCCTCCGCATTCTCTGCACATACAATCCTAGAAGAAACATCGAACTCCAAACACCGGAGAACCAATCACGTGAGAGGACAGGGTTTTACCGCTGCCATCTGTGTCAACTAATCAGGCGAACTATTAGTGGTAGAAAAGAAGGTAGAGATCTCGTGTCAGGTTAGTGCTCGAGGGGCTGTATCAATTTGACTTGTGTCTTTACAGTTGAGAGAGACAGAGCTCTACCCAATCTGCACAAGTAATCTGGGGTTTGGAGGATGACACAGCAGCCGCCTGGACCTAGGAAACTACTCTACGGTCTGCACCCAAACAATTACCTAGTCATCGAACACAACTCTCCATTCTCAAGCTTCGAGACGATATTTACTTACGAGCTAATTAAGCCTATGAGATTTCCAAGTAGCAACACGGAAGCATTGGCATGTCACATCTGATCTCGGCCAGTATGCCAACAGATTATGCTTTAAAAAGACAGGCGGTTAATGTCCACAGCAATTTGTAACGAAATGCAAGCCACTATGCTCCAACCCAAAAGAATTACTCCCAATGCAATCCACTATGCTCCAGCCCAAAAGAATTACTCCCTCCGTTGCAAAATATAAGATGTTTTAGACTTTTTCTAACACATGCATATCTGATACTTTTTAATGTATAGGTTCAAAATATAAGATGTTTTAGACTTTTTCTAACACATGCGTATCTGATACTTTTTAGGAAAATCCTCTCCGTCACTCGGGGGATCGATCCTCCGGGTCGACAGCCACGCTTTCCTATGAGCCCCACCCAACTCTCTCTCTCTCTCTCTCTCTCTCTCTCTCTCTCTCTTCCTTATCTTCTTCTCCACCTCCCTCCTGATGGATTCATGGTGGGTGAACTGTCGCCGCGCGCCCGGCCAAGCGCTGTATCCGCCGCGCCCCGGCCACGCGCCGCCGCCGCCGCTGCTGCGCCCCAGCCACACGCCGCCGTCGCGCCCCGGCCACGCGTCGCCTCTGCCGCACCGTGCCCTCGACCATAGCCGCACCGAGCTCCGCCTCTGCTGCAAACCACCGTGCCCTCATCTACTTCCACTCCGCTCGGCCGCCACCTCCCCCAACCTCCTCCACCTGCAGTATTGCTGCCATGGCACGCTGCTCTTGCGACATGGAGAACCTCGCCGGAGTTTTTCTCCATGATGCTATAATAGAAGATTTTTTTTGCTAATTTTGGTCTATGCTTTTGCATCATTAGAATAATTCTTTTGCTACAATCCCTCTACGGATTTGCACCGTCATAGTCGTCGGAGGACTTCGCCGGAATTATTTTTGCTCTGATGCTACATTAGTAGAAAAAATTTGCTTTGAGGTCTCCGTCAAAATCACTTCGCCGGAAAAAAAATTGCTACGATGCTTCAATAGTACAAAAAAAAATGCTCCGACGTCTCCGGCGAGGTCTCCGACGAGATCCGGTCTGTTTTGCTTCGAACCGTTTTTTGCTACAATGAAGCAAAAACCGGGCTTTTTTTGCTTCACGGAAGCAATTTCGGGATTTTAGTGCGAAACATTTTTGCTCCATTCATACATTTTTTTTGCTACAACAAACCGTTTTCTGCTACATTGATACATTATAGAAGCAAAAGCGGGATTAAGGAAACTAGTTAAATGCCCGTGCGTTGCTACGGGTTTTTCTTTTTTTTATTGAGCATAGAAAAGTAATGCATACGTGAATTTTCAGTTGCGTAAAAAGTAGTCAAAAGAAAACACTTTTTCAATCCATTTTAATGGCAAAAACAACTTCGGTTACTCAAACTACATGCCAAACTCTTGATCTATTTCAACACTGCTCTTGATCTATTTCAAGACTGTTCTTTATCTATTTCAACACCACAATATGAAGGACACATTTCTATTTTAAACTGATTTTGATGTTTTTGTTGGTTCGTACCTAAATTAATAATTGATATAGGTAACAATAAGAAAAAAATATTTCCAATGGTTCTATCGTGAAAAGTAATAGATTTTATGTTTTGATCCCAAATTCTAAAAGTCAGCTTCAATTTGATACATATCATTGTCAACCCCTCAACTATCAGATGGAGATTATCCATAATGAGTAAATCTACAAGTTTTAAGAAACAATGAAATTTGAAGAAACAACAAATTCCGTAAAAATTATCAATTTATTGCTTAGTAGAGTATCGGATTCTGCAAACACAGTTGGGCACTCCTTGCCTTTTTTTTGCCTCTTCATACTCTTGCAACTATGATGACAAATAGTAAACCTCATTAAGATTACAGCATATTGTGTTTCTTTAAAGAAACATATATTCACTGAGATAAACATTCTTTAGAAGTGGCTGAAACTATGGAAGGGTGGGATTACTTGGAGTATACAAATCCAGTAGATGTGTGAACCAAGAGCAGGTGTGTCTTAGATGCCATCAATATGAACTATAACTGAAGCACCATTCATGCCTAGAATTCTCATTAGCAATTCAACACATATTCAAACAGCGGGGCAGAACACAAAGGCAATGCTCTGAAAGCATTGAACAAGGCAAGAATCATTCCTCTCCCCCAAACCATACGAGGACTGCAAGACCTTCTCTTGATCCCCTCAAGCACCCCGGCTGCCGGTGCCTCTTTAATCCCCAAATACGCTGAACCCTCGTGCCTCATCTATACCACAAATGACCCATAGGCTAAGGCTACCAATCCCAAGAGTTCCCCTCTGGTCAGATACGGTCCCCTGAGATACCACCACCACTAAAACACGTCAGTGAAAACCTTCAAGTCCCCAGTTATTCACCTCCAACATTCACTTGACGGCGACACCCAAACCCACAAAATGGGAACAGAACCGACGTGGATCTCAATGACATCAATCACCTCTATCTGGCAAGGTGGGCCACTGGAGCATAGAGGCGAGGAGACAGTGGCCAGTGTCTGTGTGGTGAGGAGCTAACCAAAGGGATGCAGAAGGCGCTCGGGCCAGATTCCACTGTTTCCTTCTCGTTATCATTGGCCATGCCATGATTCAACCACCTCACCCACCCTTCTCCCTTGCATTAATCAGTTACATGATCACAATTTTAATTTTTACAGATGCAATAAAAACTCAGATTTAATAACCAAATAATTAGATTTAATAACCAAATACAGTTGTAAATTTCTTCTTGTGCTTATGAAACTTTGTAACAGTTCTAAGTACTGAACATGATGCAATTCTGTAGGGCACGCAATTGCATAGGAGTGAAGCTATCAAAATAGATGTACTTTCTATCAGATGCAAATAATCTGTTCTTTATCTTGTTTGTTTATTTCATATATGTAAAGAAATGTGAGTTGACTCCATTCATTTTCTGATACACCTAGTGGATCTAAGAGGCATGCCCACACATCGTATCAGATTGGCAGTTAACTTTGTTACTCACCAATCATTATGGGTGTTGCTCCAGTCCACAATTCAGGTGCAATTTACCTCAGCCTAGAACAATACAGCTGCTAAAATTTCGAATTCACTGTGTAACATTGTTTAATAAAACATCATAGCTCCAGAAAAAATCACTAATTCCAAATCCATCATCCCCTTCCTCAAAAAAAATTCCACTCCCCCACTCTTTTTTCGTACCAGTACATAAAACGAAATATCTAGCGACCCTGTCATGCTACGCTACTGATCCATAATATAAGCATAGGAAAGGAAGGAAGCAATTACGCTCAGATATGAGAACAAGCAAACAATAGTATGTCCACAGATATGAGAGCATGATATAGTCAGACTTTAATGCGAAAAAATCATAATAAACTTTCAGAATTGGAGGTAAATTAAGAATAACTTCCATCAGAATACTTTCTAAATTAAACTTTCAGTAAACTAAAGTGACTTCATAGAGCAATGCATCCCACAAGCAAAACCAAAGACAAAATCCTGTAAATATGTACCCCTAGTGGGTACCAACATTGATTGGGTGAACCCTCCCTCCACCCCAGTCCCTGCCATATTTTGTAATTCCTACCTCATTTTGTTATTCGGTTTAACCATGTGTAAACATTGAATTCTTCCGTAAGAAATGCACTATCTACATTCAACATTCACTGATGCACCAAGTATTTAATAAAAATATGTTCAAACAATTTCCTTGATATTAGCAGGTAAAAATACACTCGTCTTTATTTAACAAAAACTGAAGACACCGATTATTATAGATCAGATGTGACAACCTTTTCAGAAAAAAGAAGTGTGGCGAAAGAAGAACATTACAGAGAGCATATAACCTTATTTCGAGCTCAGAAAAATTATTTTCTGAACAATGAACACAAGACAAGAGCCCCAACTTCTTGATGCAGATTCACCAGCACTCAAGCGTCTATCTCCCATGCTGCTATTAGACCTATACTACAATATAAGTCCAGAGTGAATGACCACTCTACACTCTTGCCAGATTTTCATATATAACCCTCTCAAACCCACCATACCGGAACATTTGATGCAACCCTTTTCCTCGCAAGTAAAAAGTAGTTTGATCAAAAGATATGCAAACATATAAGATAAATGTTGAACATTTTTATGATCTAGCATTCTTAGGCCGACTTCTTTTGGGCTTCTCAGCCGGCTTCGAGGTTCCCCACAGCTGAAGCCCAAAAGAACTCTCGGGCTGTGGGCGAGCTTATTTCCACCGTGAAGCCGATATCCTGTGTATTACGAGAATCTGGTCGAGGGCCGATTCTGGAGAGTTTCCCGAGCTTCTCCCGCTGGAATCGAAGCGGTACTCCGCGTTACCCCTTGATTGATTCGAAATTACACCAAAATGCCACTCGGCTCCCCAACCCGCTCAGGAAAAAGAAAAAAGAAAAAAAGAAAAAAAGAAAACGTTATCGCTCCCCACCCGCTCTCGCATGGCGACAGGCGACCAGAGAGGCTACGGGGTTTCGCCTCCCGCCGCCGCCCCCGTCCGCCGGTTCCCCGCCGCCGGCGACGTCCCGCCCCCCGCCCCCTCCCCACCGCCGCCGGTAGTCTGCATCTCCCCCGCTCGCCCGCTGCTGCCTTGCCGAAGGTCCCATCCTGCCCGCAGCAGGGTCCGCCGCCGACGAGGTCGTCGGCCTGCCTCGGCCGCACGATGGCGACGCCACTGCCGACGGCGAGCACTTGCACCTCATCTACTTCTAGTTTCCTCTGTTTGCACATCAGGAAGGAAAGATCTAATTCATGTTTCATTTGTTCCAAATATTATCTGGATGTGAATGGATGATATGCATGATTTAATTTTTTGTGATTCTAATTGTTCCATGGTTATGTGATTGCTGATAAAAATCAATTTAGCATATGTCTCTGTCCACTCTGTCAAACAGTTGTACATGTATGTTCTCTGGATATATTTCTCTGTCCATATATCAATCAAACTTCTTATAATTATCTAAATTTATTTTTAGCTTATTTTACACTAAATACTACCATATGTGGTATCATCACTTATGTATAGCACATATCCAATTTTTAGGGGTGTTATAGACAATTCACAACTTAACATATCAAATAAGCTAAATTTTTAGAAGCCCAAAAGAAGTATCCGGTGGGGTTTCTAGGAGCTTCTCTCCACCACAGTTTCCTCCCAACATTTTCTAGAAGCCGGCTTATGCATAAGCTTAAGCCCAAAAGAAGGCCTTAGCTTCATCTATCATTACAAGATCAGTTAAGACATTAAGTATTTCTCCAGCTAACTGCAAGCAGCCTAGAGTTCAAGGAGACAAACTGGATACCATGATAACTAAAAGAAAGAGACATGTGCTTAACGTAAAGCACCATGTGTGAATAAACATCACTCCAACCTAATTATAGAATTAGGAAATGGGAATATACACAAATAAATACACAAGAAAAATAATTCTGTAAACATGAATTTATATACGAAAAGCTTGAGCTGGGGCTGTGAAATTAAACAAGAAATCCATCAAAAAAGGATAGGAGGTATTCTTCTCACCATGGTTTTTAAGGCGTCGGCCTTAGGATGCTTTAGGTGATAAATCGCCTTGTAGCGCCATGGAAATTTGCCCGCTTTAGGCGCTTAGGTGACGCTTCGGCGCCAGAGCGGGGTAGAACACCTTACCACCTTAGAAACCATGTTTCTAACTTTCCTGTTGATCACACATCAATATGTGGTTAAACACCGGAGCAGGTACAAATGAGAAGGCAAGTCATAAATTACCACCATCTGACAACAAAACTGAAGTGACACCTCCATGAAAAGTAAAGATCTACTCGGATGCAGTGAATAGCTAATTAAACATAAGTTCTAGATGCATTGTTTGGAAATGACCAATCAAAACTGTTTTCCCTTTGTTTCTGACATAAGCAAGTGATGATGCTACTTTCTCGCTGTTAAATGCTTTCCACTTTTTACCATTGATAGTCTGTAAGCGAAACACATTGCAATTGTTCTAAAAAGTGAAAAGTAGTACAGAAATCCCCTTTATTCATACAGATAAGCATGATTGCTTCATCAAATATGAAGCAATTGTTGCTAGGAAATAAATTTAGATCACCTTGAAGGCAATTGGCAGATAAAGAAAATCATACTTCCCTTATGATTTTCGTCAATAGATGTTAAAAGCATCTTTGAGGTATACTTCAGTGCCTGAAATACAAAAGCAATCAGAACATAAAGGAAGTTTAAGGAGCACCTGAAATCCAAAAGCAATCAGAACATAAAGGAAGTTAAGGAGCACCTGAAATCCAAAAGCAATCAGAACCAAAGAAAGTCACATGAGACAGAACAGAAACGACTGTCCAACAAACTGTAGCTTAAATTAAAACGTCTTCTGCACATACTTGTTTGGGACATCAGTGTAATTCGAGAGTACTCACCCTGCAGAATACAGCTAATAAGCGCCTTCGCCGTCGGCCCTGCATCATGACTTCGGTTTCACTGTCGCGGCACTGTCCGCCATGAAGCCCTGATGAGGACTTATTCCCATTCACCTTGACATTCAGCGAGAGGCTACACAGAGCCTGGCCTCGGCCGGCACGACGTCGTTTGGAAGGAAGCGGCAGGAGTAGCACCACCACAGCTCTGGGCTGCAACCGACGCAGAGATTCGACTCGCCCGGCGCGATGTCGTTCGGAAGGAGTCCATGGCGGTAGAAAGCTGGGATGCCTGGCTAGCGCGACGTCATCTCAAAGGAGGCAGAAGGATGGTCCACTGTCGATCCAACGGTCTACACAAAGCAAAAGGTAAAATCTGATGTAGTACCTGCTCTTTGCACCGAATCTGAACAAAACTGAAACTGCAGACTGAAGCTTTCACTGTCTTAGACTGCAGTTTTCAGTCTTAATAATGTGATCAAATACTGATGTAAACTAAAATTAGGAAAATTTGAAGCAAATCTGAACCCAAACCAAATGTGAAGTAACACGAAGCAAAGGCATATCTGAAGCAATACTCCATGCATTCAAACTGAACGGAGATTACATTTAAAGGAAAAGACACTTAGGCCTAGTTTGGCACCAACGTTTATGTAAAATTGAAGTATTCTAAAACCATAGTATTTACATGCCTGGGCATCGAATACTTCAGTTTTAGAGAATATAGCACGCAAAATCGAAGTATTGCACATCAGTCACATATACATCACTACCAGTTGCACAAAACATAAATCCACATATTAGCCGAGGATGATTTTTACCTCGTGGCTGGCTTCATTGCAAAATCGAACGAGTGGTGGTTCAGGATTCCCGTGTTGGAGATCACTGGGACAGCTACAGCAGCGTTGTTCCTCCTCCGCGGTGGCGCGGAGGTCATCCCGTCGGGCGCCGGTGGTCCTCTGCCTACTCCTCCATGGTGGCGCTGCTCGCAGCCACGGCCTTCCTCCCCTCCTCTGTAGGGGCGCTGCTCGCAGCCACGACCTTCCTCCCCTCCTCTGTAGGGTCATGGATCCCTGGCCTCCACTCATCCGCGGCGCCCCCTTTCTCCCTACCGGCGACGGCCCTCTTCCTCCCCAGCGGCCCCCTTCTCTCCTCAGTCCTCAGGAGCGTCCGTCTGGCTGTACGCTAAATCCCCGTCCGGCGAGGAGATGGGGAGGAGAAGGGAGACCGTGGATAGCGATGAGGCGGCGTGGAGGAGTGGGCAGAGTGAATCGTGGCATTTGCGGTTTCTTTCCCTTTTCCCATTTGTTTTTTTAGGGGACGACGCGGAACGGGTATGCAGGCGATTTTTTAATGGAGCGATTTTTAGTGCAGGGAGGGATTAGGACGTACCAACCTACCGACCATCACCTGTAGACAATTAATATAGTAGAGATATAAAGGGACACATGTCAGCAGGAGAAATCGAAGGATCGCTGGACAGGATCCTTCGGAGGACGCTCAGTCCCTTCCTACTTTTTAATGTATAGGTTCACATATTTTGCTTCCAACCTAATACACACTAACAGATGTCTAAAAATATGATGTCAGAAAAAGGCTAAAACATCTTATATTTTGGAACGAAGAGAGTCTGTAATTATCGTTCATAACGTTTAGAAAGGAATACTCAAAGCACAATGTTGTTTACTTGCCACCACAGAGTACAAAAAAGGTGTGAAAACAACACAGGTCCACTGCATCAAGTCAGCCAGAAACAAACATATGCGATGTATCAAGAAAATCGTGGCAGGCACAGGAGATAACAGATTTAACATTTCACATCTACTGATATATTTCACAAGTGGCCTCATGTCAGTTGTCCCCATGGCAAGATTAGTGGGTGCAAACAGGGCACATGCCACACAACATGCACCATGCAATTGAGAACAAAACCGAACTAGAAATTGACCACCGGACTCGGGACACCATCAGGTAATGTAAAACTTAATATTATTACAATTTCCAAAAAATGTACCAGACAGGTCCAGTACGAGGTTCAAAATAATAAAATGAGTTACTCCCTCTGACCATTAATGCCTGTCTCTAACATGATGTATCAAGATACAAAAAAATGTCCAGATACGTCATGTTAGAAACAGGTATTAGTTTCTCTCAAAAAAAAAAACAGGTATTAGTGGTCGGAAGGAGTACTACAGACCTTCAACAACAAAACAACATTGGCTGGATGATGCCAATGAATGCCTATGTACTGGTGCCGTGAACATGCAGCTAAAAAGAAAGATGAGCATTAAGTACACACGAGATCTTGCGCCACCAGATATGTAATATCAATCGATGAGCATCCACATTATTTTGAAGATATATTTTACTGTGCTTTCTGCAACTGAGTCCAACATATTTGTTTTGCCCAGAGAAACAGTTTCAATTATTCTATACTTATCAAACTGTTACTACCCGCTAGTAGCAGTGCACATTGGTCATTGAGTTTCAATCTAATTCACAAATCCAGATAGTTGGTTATATGCGCATAAGAATTGCACCACAAAAGCAATAGAAAAGAGATCAAAAACAGCATTTCGTCCTGAGTCAAAATCCTGGGAATAGCTCAATTTAGAACAAAAATATATCCTGTGCCAACAATGCCTCTGGCAGCAATGAAATGTAAAATGGCTGCGGAAAAAACTGCCGTGTTACCCGACAGGCAAAACTTTTTTTTACACATTAATAAGCACCTCAATTGTCTAAAAGGCGTGCAAGTGATAATGATTATTGCCGCTGTTGAGCAAAAAAGTAGAGAACATTTCCTTGTCATTTTAACCTATCAAAGAGCTTCTCAGCAACCTGTAGGATAGAAGTAATAAGCAAAAGCCACTTAGTTTAGTGCAAGAGCTGGAACAAACAAAAGAATACAGGAGACTTCTCAGGGGAAAATGCAGTATGAGTACAGCAAGGAAGGGAACACTCACATGCTTGTCAACGCATTGCCAGTAATCAAAGTATTGACCAGTACAGTGCTTGTGCCCAGTCTCATCATCTTTAATTCTCTTTACACAGTCCTGTGCGCAGCATAAGTGACATAAGTTATAGTCTACATCAGCCAAAAAGCATTTCAATGTCCCGATCAATTAGTAACGAGATAGCCAACACCACGTTAATATAAACACAGAAAATCTGAAACAGTTGCTGAATAAGAATTGTTTAGAAAATAAATTGTGAACACTAGGTATAGCATTGGACCTTGGCCATTTGCTTTAGTCTGATGCGTGGGTGTGCAAAATTGTATTTAATGGCAACATGTGAGTTGTACAGATAAAACAGAACACATTTTTAATAAATAAAGCCAAAAAAATTAAGGTTCTTGGGAATGCACTTGAAGTAAATATCAGTTATACAAAACTTATGACTTAAACATGACTGGAGATATATCCTAGTATGGAAGATGCTCATTTTAGCGTATAAATATTACAGCATACATAATCACATTTGAGTGCATAAATGTAATAAATATATCTATAAGAATTACATTGCCACCGGATAGAACAGCACATTACCAGATAGGCAAACCACGGGCGGACACACTTAGCCTTCGTCTCAGCCTCTAGGAGTGCCTTTGGGTCAGATTCCTCATCCGCCCTGAAATACAATGCGAGATAATAGATTAAGAACGACCTGGAACAATGGAACTCTTCCACTTCATAACCACCACAAACAGGTCTTGTTATAAATGAAACTATTCCAAAGTGTAATTACCAGAAAAAGCTTGAAAGCCACACGTTTTAATAAAACTCAATAGCAATATACTAGGTTCTCATACATTGGATCACAAACTTATGAGCTTATTTGATCTGCATGATATGTCATCCTTCACAGGTGAACACATGGATGCAAAAAAAGGAATGTTATTGTTGATTCATCTACAAAGGTTGGTTATACTATACCTATCATTTGAATCAGCCAATAATCAGCTTGCTTAATATACTAAAACCATGATAATATCATGTGAGAAACCGCCTAAACTGCAGTAATTAAAAGGATGCTATAACTTTGTACATATGCTGCATAATTATTATTTGGTTGGTTTTCTCCCCATGGAAGCAGTTCGCAGCAGAATCAAGTAAGCATCATAAGATAACACCTCAATGCACACTGATACAAGAATCTGAGGCAAGTCTGTGCAACTACAACCAGCACGGATGGCCCGGCCTAGTCCGGACGCACAAACATACAAAAAACAAAAATCTGACAAACAAAAGCAGGAATCTTCTTTGACACCCTGAGGGTCAATTTCTCAATTCTTTGACATGCCTTAAGATTCCGATTCTGGCAATAAGGCAGGCCATATGAACCGCAGCTCCTGGCTAGCACGGAGGCCTCAGCAGCCACGGGCGGATGCATTGCATAGAATTCGTGAGACGCATCTTACCCCAGAACCTTGTCGCTCGATTCTAGCCCTTCTACGGATCCCCAGCGTATAAATATACGAATATAAGTTCCCCATAATCCGTATCTAATTGGAGCATAGGCAACATAATCGCGATCGGCTGCATATGGATCCACACCCACCCCAAAGCAGCGATCTGCTCGACCCGCGTGTAACGCCTGCGCTACAAATCAGAGATCGAATACGGCAAAAGAATTGGTTGGATCGGATCACTCACATGCGCGCGACGCTTCCGGTGACCCGACACAATCCCGCTTCCAACTGCAGAAAACGGCGGCGATTAGACCCACAGGAAACGAAATTGGAAGGCGCCGGGATCGAGTAGAACGAATTTCTGATGGAGTCGGATCTGGGAGGAAAATCGTGTGGTACCTACCGTATGGAGAGACGATGACGGCGAGGTCGGAGGCGGGCGGCGATAATGACGGAAAGTCGAGGGTTGCAGACCAAAGGAGGAAGGAAGAGGCGATGAGCCGATGAAGAAGCTTCCCGAAGGTCGGGGTGGAGTTGGGCAGGAGGCCTTTGGGCCAGGTCGGGCGGCCCGAATAGCTGGTCCGGCTGAGGATCCGCCATTAGATACGAGTCCTCCTTTAGCCCTTCTTTAATGGCAAAACCTATGCTCCGACCAGGTCGGAGCCTGCACCGCGCCGCACACCCCGCGCGCGGTGTGGGCCGGCCCACTTAGGCGTTAGATTTTGTTTTTATTTCTGTTTCTTTATTTTCTATTTTATGATTCTTTATTGTTTCTTTTATCTTATCTTTTCTGTTTCTTTAAAAAAAATCGAAAAAATAAAAAAATGTATGGAATTATAAAAAGTTGAAAATTTCAAATTTTAGGAATTTTGAAATTCGCTCAGATTTTGAAATTCGTTCTAATTTTGAAATTTGTTCCAATTTGAAATTTGTTCCGATTTGAATTTTGTTCTAATTTGAAATTTGTTCTGATCTAAAAAAAATCTAATTTGAAATTTGTTCTGATTTGAATTTTGTTCTAATTTGAATTTTGTTCCGATCTAAAATTTGTTCCGATCTAAAATTTGTTCCAAACTGAAATTTGTTCCCATTTGAAACTTGTTCCCATTTAAAATTTATTCTGATTTTAAAATTTGTTCTTATTTAAAATTTGTTCACTCACTATAAATTTTTAAAAATGCTAAAAAACAAAAAAAAACATAGCAGAAAAAACAAAAAAGAAACAATATAAAAGAGGGAAACCGTTGTTGGACCGGCCCAACACCACCGCCTGGTGTGCGGCGCCCCGTAGGGGCCGACCCGGTTGGTGGCGAGGAGCTCCCTCTTTAATTCTCTGGTATTTTTACTCTAAGAAATGTGGGATAATCAGTTTGCGTCACATTTCTTGTCACTGGCTTATATGTACCTTTGTTTGCTGTAATTACTCTGGGGGTCTAAAAGTCCTTGTCAAATAGCTTAAAGGGTTTTTTTAGGTCAAATTTGTTTGAGCCTAAATCCTAGTGTTTAAATTGGGGAGAAAACGTTTAAACTCATAATTCTCGTTCCGTTGCCGCTTGCTGAGCTCACCTTGTCAAGTTTATCCGTTATTCTAATAGAACTTGACTTTGTCAGCATTAGAGTTCCGTTGCCTTGGTAGGACCCATCGTCTTCTCCCATGTTCTGTCCGCCCGCCCAGCTCGTCGTCGACCCCTCGTCGTCACTTCGTCGGAAGCGAGCTCGCCATTGCTGATACTGCCCTGGTGCTAGGATCTCCCACATAGTAGCAAGAGCTCCCGAGGTCGGAGTTCCGGCTCCTCCCTCTCCCACAGATTTGAGCCCCCAGATGGGAGATCACCAAAACGAGCTCGCCGTCGATATCCCGCCATCAAGCCATCTTGAATTGCTCCCTCTAATGGCTCTAATGGCGATGGCACCTCTAGAAGCACGGCAATATCAGAGGAGATCCGCTAGCTGTCTCTAATGGCGATGGCGACGACGTCCGTTCCCGTGGACTTGGTGGCGGAACCGCGTGAACATCTAGTTTCTTGTTAAGTTAATTTTCACTGAATTCATCTCTGTAAATGAAAATTTTAAAACGAAGAATAATAAATGTAGATTTCAGCTCTAAAATTGTAGGAGAAACACTAAATCTAAAAATTCATAATATTTGATTGCTTCAGTCATGGACTTACAAAAGCTAGTTAGTAACACAAAAGTGGGATAAATTTTCTACAAGTTCAAGGCCCGCTTTAGCCTTGTCTATACAAAAGCTATTCTTCAGAGTTAGTCTAACACAACTGTACTTAACTGAAGAAACTAGGGGAGATCAGCCTTCATGGAAGTTGGCAGACCAAAATGCTGCGAAGGGCTAAAGTTCATTGCTAAATCAACCAGAACTAAACGATTTCCCTTCCCGCCAAACTCCTGCTGCTTTTCTGCACTCAGCATGCACGTCGTGGCTTCCCATTTCTCGGGCGGCTGCGCTCACGCTTGGGGAAGGAGGGCTTCCCGCCCTTGGGGGGGGGCGTCCGGTTGAACCTGACCAGCAGCGTAGCCGCGAGGCATTCTTCAAACAAGTAGTCCGGCAGCTCTTGATACGGGTCGTGTGTCTTGGTGAATCATAGTCGCAAGACTGGATCTATGTAGTTGTGGTTCGCCGGTGATGTATAAGCCAGCCATATCCTCGATCTCGATATGGTCTTCTTCCTCGCCCGCGATGACTTCTTCTTGGTCTTCTCCACCGGCGGCTGATGCATTGCCTACGACCATGCTTCCCTAGCTTACCCCACTTCAGCTTCATAGCCCTTACCTCGGACAGAGCCGGTGAGCTTCTAGACCTTGGGGAAACCCTCCTCCCCGCCTCTGCTGCCCCCACCAACAACACCAACTTGGGAAAGTTCATGACCGCCGCGCTTGGCACTGGTACACCGGCTTTGACAAGGCAACTAATTGCCTACTGGATGGGGGCGCTATACTTGAGCTCGGTCGGCGATGCCATGAACTACAGCGAGCTTAGGGTGGGGACTACGAAGTGGGGGAGTGAGATAGGGGAGGAAGACGCGTAGCTTTTTTTTGCCCCGTAAAAAATAGCAGTGAATGTCCATGTTTATCTACTTCGGCTATTACTGCATTTTTGTAGGTCCACTATCAGTTAGACTGGGATTGCCATATGGGGCAAAGTACTAGATACCTCCACCCATGGCGACATGAACCCTAAAATCACATTTACAATCTCCTTCCTCCAAAACCGATGGCTACTGGGGTTGGTCGCCCCGCCCATCGCAACTGCTCGAACCAACACCGGTCGGCTGGCATTCGCCCTCCCCGGCGTCCTGCACGCAGGAATCCCTTCTCAAGGTAAGTGTAGGGTTTTCCGTATGGATTGCCCAATGCTCTGATCTAGTAGTAGTTCAAGGGGAATTTTCCAAATATATTTCTACTTATGTAATGTTAGTTTAGTCATTTACAAATTGATATCTTGAAAAAGGAGTGGTTCATAGGGTCACTGAGCCTGCCTGATTGTTCTATAATGACCATATGGTTGCTATGTATGGCAACGAGGGCTTGTTTGGTTTGTTGCCCACACTTGCATGCCCTACCAACAAATTGGTTACCTATTGTATTTTAGTCTTTGTTCGGTTTGTTACCAAAATTTTGGCTGTCAATAGGTATACCTTCATCTCTCTCATAGATTCTTGCCAAATATTGTATGGGCTGAGGATTTCTTAGCCAAAAATTTGGCAAGCCAAATCTTGCCAACATTTGGTAGGGCTACCTAAGGGCACAAACCAAACATGCCACAAAGCTAGCAACATAGGGTGTGACGCATATCTTTCTTCAATGCTTATCAAATATATGGTGCTAGATTTAAAATTATTGAATGGGTGATCTTATTCCAGTAAATTGTGTTGTATCTTGGACACAACATAGCTCCATTGTGCTAAAAGGGAAAATCTATTGACATGTTTTTGGTCATTTTACAATGATTATACATAGCTAGGACATGCTCTTGGTGGAGCTTTTTAATCACTGTTGGAAGCTATGCAATGCTATTGGATATATTGACATGTTCTTGTTGAGATGAATTTTAAATGATAATTGAAAGCTATGTCATCCTCTTGGTGATTTCTATATCAAACATTGCATTCTACATCATGCTTTTTGGTGATTTAAAATTGATTATTTAGAAAAAATAGATGTGATGGGTTCCGGAGTTGAGGGCTTACGACACTGTGAGTTTGACCTAGATTTGAAATGGGAGCAAAGGAAATTCAAAAAAATCCAAAAATTGGAAACCAGCGCATGGAGTCATAGTATGTGATGTAGTACCTTGGAAAATAGCAGACATGGCATGCCAAGGATTCAAAGGAAAACTCTTCACAAAACTAGCATGCTTTTGGGAGGTCAGTTTCCAATGATCATACATAGTTAGGACATGCTCTTGGTGGAGCTTTTAAATTGCTATTGGAAGCTATGTAATGCTATTGGGTATATTGTCATGTTCTTGTTTTTAATGATAATTGAAAACTATGTCATGCTCTTGGTGATTCCTATATCAAACATTGCAAGCTACATCATGCTTTTTGGTGATTTATAATTGATTATTTAGAAAAAAAATAGATGTGGGTTCTGGGGTTTAGGGCTTACGGCACCGTGAGTTTGACCTAGATTTGAAATGGGAGCAAAGGAAATACAAAAAAAAATCAAAAAAATGGAAAACCAATGCATGGAGTCATGGTATGTGATGTAGTACCTTGGAAAAATAGCAAACATGGCATGCCAAGGATTCATAGGAAAACTCTTCACGAAATTGGCATGCCTTTGGTCTTTTCCAATGAGGTCAGTTTCCAATGATTATACATAGTTAGGACATGCTCTTGGTGGAGCTTTTAAATTGTTATTGGAAGTTATGCAATGCTATTGGGTATATTGTGATGTTCTTGTTTTAAAATGATAATCGCATAAAAAGAACATGACAATTACAGGTTACAATGCAATGTCATGAAGCATGCTATGAATGTCCCTCCGGTGATTGGGCACAACCCTAGGTCTTACCATTACCACACCCATCTAGGACCGACGCTGACAGATGATGGTAATCACTTATACATGTCTGGTTATAGAATTTGAGAGATAGATTATCTATCTCATTCATGAAATAATTCATGTAGGTCCCATCATTAGGGGTATAAAAGGGGGCTCTTGACCTAGCACCTTGGGAGCTAAATAATATTGTTTTCGGAAATGATGCACCAATGTCTTATGCAAGGATTGACATTCTCAAATTGCTCTCACTGAGGCTTGAGAGTGATAATCCGGTGATCTCTCTTTATGTCTGCTGTCAAGAAGTCTTTGACAACCCATGGGAAGTCAAAGATGGTAAGATTTCATTGTACATAGTCAATATTAACGTGTGTGCTCAACTGACACCCTAGTATTTATACTATCATATCAGGTATTTTTGAAGCTGTATAGCCAGCTCTATCTCAAGCAGTGCCTGGAAGCAGGAGAGATTATGGTGCCAGCCTGCGCTGATGACCTGTATACACCGGATGGTGAAACTGAGCAGGATGTGCATATAGTCAAGCTTCGGATGGGCAAGGATGGTTGTGCCCATATTACAAGAAACTGGAGCACGCTTGTGACCACCTCATGCATGTCTGATGGTGACATGGTTGTGTTCGAAGTTGAACTAAATGACGAGGACGTAGTGTTTATCCATATGTGGAGTAATCTGCCAATAGGTAAGCCAGTTAAGTGTTAACTTGAACTACTAATCTAGGGGTGTATGCATCTGCACCAATTACAACTTGTATGCCAAATATTAAGGCTTTAGTACTAGTTCTGATCGGCTGGTTTATGCACCAGCTAGAACTTGATGGTGTATCTATATATTGATGCTTGAGTTGTAGAACTTGTATGACATGTTATTCTATATGCTATTACGTTGTGCATTCTCTTATCTAGATTTTGGATGCCATCTATAAAGTTTGTCTAGTCGCTGGACCAAATAATTTTGTTTGTGTTTTACTACAACTATGCTTAATTTATAGACATGTTGACAATCAGAGCATCATAGAAAGCACAACACATTGCAATCAGTTAATACAAACTATTCAATTCACAAAATCATGTATAAGTGAAGGCACTCCATCATAGCAAGATGGTTTTAGTAAATAGAGTATAAGCATGTAGAGAAGAATGCAAGTAATCATAGCATGCGCACATATTAGCATATGGTTTAGACTACCAGGTGACAAAATAATATAATAATATAATAACATAATTAACTAACTGATAGCAAGTTCGCACCATAGAGTACCAGCACAAACTTTGAGTATGAAACATAAATAATTACAACATGTCCAATTGCCCCATGATCCAAACAACTTCAAGGCTTCATGATTAACATGAACAGACATAGCCTCCTGCCCCACATTCAAGAAGGTGAAGATGCACATATTCCCTTCTTTTATCGATGTTTTTTAGAGAACCTTAGACTAGTTTGCTGTTATCTGGGCAACACCATTGCCCCGATGGGTGAAGCGGACATTATTGAAACCATCTTGCTCACCGCAATATGTTGGAATGCTGAATGGAATATAGCGGGCGAGGTGGGCATTGCTGTACTTAGCTGAAAAGTACTAGAGTATAAGAATATAGTTAGTTTTTGAATACAGATTAGTGTGCATAAGAAGATTAAAAGAGTCAAGCAGATTACCATTTTTGCCTTCCCACGGAGGACATGTGACTTCTTCATCTCACAGATATAGTATAGAACTATTGGCCTTAGTTTAGCAACCATGGCATTGAGATCGGCAATATGGCGCCAGTGAGATCGATATTGCTTACAAACACACAGTGCTTGTCGAATTCCAAGTCACCAGTTATCTTGGGACCTAGAAAGAAATACACTACTTAGTGATCTTTATCTCCATAAGAATGTAGTTGACAAGGGTATAGTTAATAGAGCCCGCTAGTTGAGTACCCCTGAGGCCCATTAAGCTAGGCCCAATTGTAATAATAGTCGAGATACGAGTTCTTACCGTATGTCGATATTGTAATCTGTATCGGACCCTACCCGATCCTCGAGACCTGGCCACCTATATATAGGGGCCAGGAGGGGACGGTGTAGGCCAGATTGAAAACAAGCCAGGTTCAACACCCAAGTTTACTTTCGATATACACCTATTTCGACTAACTTTACCTTCGAGTTCATTCGACGCCCTATCTCCCCGATCCTAAGTCCTTCATCTAGGACATTTGTCGAGTTAACCCCTCGTCAATTGGCGCCGACCGTGGGGACTTTGGGCGTTGGAATCATGAATTCGACGGCTTTTTCGCTTTTAGCCAACAACAGTGCAGGAGTCGACGAAAATCAAGAGATGGAGTTGACAATCGGAAGTCTAAGCATCTTCATCAGGCCGTCGGGTTCGACTCGCCTTTCAGATCCGGCGAAACAAGATCCGTCGGCAAGTGAGCCCGAAACAGTAGCAATGATGGAATATTTTGAAGGCTCTTCTAGCGAGGTAAACTCGCCGGTCAGCCTAGGAGAAGTACAAAAAGGAAAAATCACAGAAGACGACGAAACAACGGAAAATTTCGACGTAGGGGTCCAACTCGAAGATCTCATGATCCGCCACGACGATATCTCAGACAAGTCAACAGATACGTGGAAGACAGGGTTAGAGCTTTCTGAAGATGATAACTCGATCTTCTCAAGCTTTAATAATAAAATCGGCAAACAATGCCAGGTGCTCGCCATTGTAGGAGATAATTCAGAAGAATTCGACGAAAACAACAATCCAGTGTTAAACCCAGCAAATATCGACAGAGGAGCAAATCATCTAGCAGAAGTGAAAACAGCAGAATCCCTCACAACCAGGGAAAAAATTTGACTATCAGCCGATGAATGGAGAGTAATAAGGGAAGCTATGGAAAAAGGCACACCAATACCATCAAATTCCAGCAAGGATATGCTCCTGGGGTATCACTATGCCCTAAGGCAGCAGGCAAAGCAACTAGCAAAGAAGAAAATAGAGATACAAAAAAGAAAAGACTCAGCCATTGCAGCCAGCAACGCCGCTCGTAGAGCACGAAGCGATGCATCACATACTAACGCAAGGAGAAATCGTCGACATGGTTCAAGGTATGAAAACCTCGAGTATTCAGAAAGGCAAAGCATCTCCAGAAATCTCGACTCGTCCTTCCTATCGGTCAACGAGTAGGGAAACATCGTACCAAAAACCCCTGAAGCAGCACTAGTGGCAGCTCAAGCATATTTGCTTACAACTCGACCAAGTCCAGGGGACCCTAGGGAACATATGCACAGAGCAGCGCTGAACGGACTAAATATGGTGGGTAACAAGCTATCAGCAAAAGGAGAGGAGGCATATCACCACAAGGAAACACACAAGCCAAGGTCACCTCGCCGTCACAATAGTCCTCGACACAGAAGTAGTAATCAACGATCTCGATGGCCATCACCAAGACACCACGGGAGCCCAAAACATGGAGGAACCCGACGATCTCGATCTCCAAACGGAAAGCACGGCTATGAAGACGACGAAAAGGAGATGGGAGCATCGTGCTTTACCCGCAGGGTTCACACTACGCCAGTACCCAAGGGATTCAAACTACCTCATGATCAACAAAAATACGATGGATCACAGGAACCACAGTCGTGGCTCTCAGACTATCTACAAGCAGTACAAATATTGGGAGGAACCAAAGAAACAGCAATGCAAAGTTTGCAACTACACCTCACCGGCACAGCAAGGTCATGGTTGAGCAAACTAGAGAAAGAAACTATTGGAAGTTGGGAAGATCTCACGAAGCAATTCACAAGCAACTTCAGGTCGACATACAAGCGGCTGACATCAATAGAAGAAGTCAAAGCGTGTGTGCAACAACGCGATGAAACCTTAAGGGCATACATCCAAAGATGGAATCTTATCAAAAACTGAGCAGTTGAAGTTTCAGACGAAAGAGCAATAGACGCGTTCATAATTGGATTAAGGCGAAGAGACCTAGTCGAAGAGATGGGCAGAATCAAGCCGAAAACAGTATCAGACCTCATGGACGTAGCAAACAGATTTGCAGACGGAGAAGACGCATGCAACAACAAGTGGACACGATCGCCAGAGGACGACGGAAGAAACAGATATGGAAGTCAAAGAAGAAGGTCCCGCAATTACGACAACTACGGCTCCCACAGCCAAGTAGCTGCAGGATATAAGGACAACAACTACCAAGGGAGTGCTCGCAGAAGCTCAGGATATCGAAGCTACGGAAAAGAGGACTATAAAAAGTTTCCCACAAGAGAATCCAGAGAGTATAACCTGTCACCAGAAGATATGCTAAACGGGCCTTGTCATATACACTCAGCATTCGTCGATGGAAAGCGAGTATCCAGGCATGCAATGAAAGATTGCACAACATTCTTGAAGCTACAAGAGGCAGCATTAAGTAAGCAAACCGAAGCAAAGCGACAAGGATACGAAGGAAGCAACAAGCCTCCCACAAATCAACAAGGGAACAATGGAGCCTCTCAAGGACAAGATCAGCCAAACCAGGGACACGATGACGACGGAGGGTACGTTCCATCTAAGGGGCACATCACAGCAATGATACAACCCATGCCCAAGTCGAACAAAGAAGAAAAAAGCATTACCCGACAAGTCAATCTTGAACGGATCGTATGGGCACCTAGAGGGGGGGTGAATAGGTGCTACTCAAATTTTAGTTCTTTTTCAATTTAGGCTTGACACAAAGGTAAATTCTCTAGATATGCAACTAAGGTGAATTTACCTATATGTCAACTAGCAAGCTCAACAAGATACAATATATAAAGGCAATAAAGGATAGAGGTAACCGAGAGTGGAGCACACGGAGACGAGGATGTAATTCCCGTAGTTCCTTCCTTTTTAGGGGAAGTACGTCTACGTTGGAGGGGTGTGGTTGCCACAAAGGCCTAACCAACGCCACAAAGGCTCACCCTATTCTCCGGTGCAAGCTTCCGCCACAAAGGCCTAGCTCACTTTCCACTAAGGGATTCCTCAAGGCGGAATCGGCCTTTACAATCTTGGGGCACGCATCCACAACCGAATTGGAGGCTCCCAAGCACAACACAATGCTGTGAAACAACAAGTAGAAATATATCAAATACACAAACAAGGTCTTGGGACACAAGGGAACCCAAGACACAAAGGCCCTCAAGCAAATGAGAGGGGAAATCAAATCGCTTCGGTGAGGATGTAGAGGATGGTCTTCTCCTTCGATTCTCCAAAGATCAAGAGCTTTGGTGGGGTGAGGGAGGAGATCTACTTGCTTTGGTGAGCTCAACAATGGTGGTGTTCTTCTCTTTTGCGCTGGCTACCCGTTGGAGAAGAAGAGGGGGGTATTTATACCCCCCCAAAATATCTGACCGTTGGAGGCCAGGAAGTCCGGCTATAGCCGGAGTTAAGTCCGGCTAAAGCCGGCCTGAAATATCCGGCCCAGCCGGAAATAGCCGGACAAATAGCCGGTTGAGTCCAGAGGCGCAGGACCCCTCTCGAAAACGTGCAGTCCGGCTATAGCCGGTCTGGGGACCGGCTAAAGCCGGCCTGACTGGCCCAACTTTGTCTGAATCTTCTCCAGGAGCTTATTTCCACCATTTCCTCAATAATTTCCTTTGGATAATGATACTTATCAAATATAACATATAAAACCCAATATCTTTGTGCAAGAATATTATAAAATCCTGCAAAGCATAATCACACATTAATAGATAATGTATTGTTAACAAACGCCAAAATCAATTAGGCGGGAAATGCTCTTTCAATCTCCCCCTTTTTGGTGTTTGATGACAATACACAATTTTGCATGTTTCAAACGATATAAAATATAGACGGAGCTCCCCCTTGCTATGTGCCTTATTTTAAATTTGTATTTGAATACAAAGACACATCAACAATAAGAACTCCCCCTAGATTTTATAATGTGATCCATATGTGCACAAGATATATATCATAATCCAACAAACATATAATATGACAAGATATAGCATATAGGATTAATAACGATAAACAAGGTCTTCTACACAAGATAATAGCACATAGTTCAACACATAGTAGATAACGAAGTTCAACCATGGGACACAAGCAAGCAAAGCTCGATATAAGAGCTTGTGACCCAACCAAATCCAAATGGAAATCCACCAAATCCAAATGGAACACATGCAAATGGGACTTCTCCCCCTTTGGCATCAAGACGCCAAAAAGGGAGACCACAACAAGAGATCACTCATCCACATCGTCAAAGTCCTCATCATCTTCATCATCTTCTTGGTCATCGTCTTCTTCCTCTTCATCATCATCAACGTCTTCTTCTTCCTCATCCTCATCATCAACGGCTTCCTTGCTCTTGGAGGTGACTTCGGCTAGCTCCTTCCAATCAAATGTTGATCCTTCATTCCACTTGCCAAAAGAAAAGGTGTCCTCGGATATATCTTGCTCTTGGGACTCCTCTTCATGGCTAGCTCCCTTGCCCTTCTCCATAGCCCTCAAACGTGTATCCAACTCTCTTTGCTTCTTGGAGATGTGCTTGCGGTCCACATAGTCCTTGTACTGAGTGTGACGCACATCATTGTTCATGCAAAAGAGAGCCCTCTGCCACCACTTGAGCTTCTTCATCTCTTGAGCCATTCCACCACTTGGTGGATCCGCATTCTTCCTCCTAGAGCCGGTAGCATAGATGTTGCCACCCAACACATCACTCGAAGAGGGATAAGCACTTGACGTGCTAGACACCAAATGAGCGGTCTTCTTGTAGAGCTTGTTGGGCTTGTGCACTTCCAAGTCTTCATCAAGCAAATCTTCTTCAATCTCAAAATCTCCCTCAATGCCTCTGTCAATGATAAGCCTCATGATGAACGGAGCATAAGGAGGGATCTTCCGATCAAGCATAGCAATCTTCATCTCCATAAAGATGAAGTACATCACATCAAGCTCCATCCCTTGACAATCTCTTCCGGCCTCGAAGACAAGCCGGGCATGGTGGAGCAAATGCACAAGACCACCTCTGATAGAATCATTGTTGCCCCCACTTGGAGCAATGTTGGCACGGAACATCCGGAGCAAAATATCATAGAGGGGAAGGAGATTTGCAGTCTCTCCCGCTTTGCCCCCTGGACCATACAGGCACTGGATCTTCCCCTTGTTGTACTCAGTGGTATCAAGATGCAAACGGGCACCCCTAGGTAGATGAATGCCATCGAACCTATAGCCCAAAAGCTTCCCGAACCGAGACATGGTCGAGTACTTCCTCACTTCACCTGTCATCCAAGTGAAACCAACCTCATCCTGAGTATCAAACTCTAATGTGGCAAAGAACTGCTGAATCAGATGAGGGTTGTAGTCTTGCTTGAAGACCATCAGCTTGTGCAACCCAAGCTTCTCGGTGACCCAAAGAGCATCTTCAAAGTACTCATCCCTTGACAAAGCTGCAATATTGGTGACCTTCATGGGGCACACCTTTGTGCTCATGGATGCATAAATCTGCTCATAAATCCGCTGATGCTCAGACCGATAGAAAGAAGCACTGTCAATGTCTCTAGGCATGGTGTAGAACTTCTGCTCACGGAACTCCCGGTACTCTTGCTTGGACAGCTTCTTGAGATCACTGACATTGGCAAAGAGAGATTTCTTCTTGCGTTCTTCCAATCTCTTCCTCTTCAGAGCAGCTGCCACACGAGCATTTTGATTCTCTTGACGGCGGGCAAGCGAGGGATCAACATACCGAGACCTCTTGGGTCGAGAACCACCTGCATACAGCACATATGAAGAGAGCATATAGGATAAGCATGCATGCCAGAGGATCAAGGAGCAATAGCATAAAAGGAAAAAGCATGACAGTAGTAGGTGATCTACACCGGCTATTTCCGGCCTCAGGCCGGCTTTAGCCGGTCAGACCGGCTATAGCCGGCCTGACACCGGCTTTAGCCGGACCAGATGAACAAAATCGACATCTCAGCTGTAGGCCACCAAAACTTGTCACACATTTTCAAAGTATGCAATGCAGAAGGGAAACACGAAGCTAAAACATTCCTAGGTGAACCAAGGTACCACAAGATCAACTAACCCTAACCCTAGAGAGAACTAGGGAGAGAGAGAGAGAAAGAAGTGGAGGAGGATACCCTGGTCCATGGGGAGGGCGCCGGAGGGAAGGGCCGGCCGATGGAGGAGCTCCGGCGGCCGGAGAGGAGACAGTTGACGGCGGCGGCGGCGGCTTCGAGGGAGAGGAGCTCGAGCAGGAGATAGGCGTGGGGAGAAATGTGAGAAACCCTCACCCCCCATGGCCTAATGAGTTGGGCCCGAAAACTCCCAGGCCGGCTATAGCCGGGGTGACCGGCTAAAGCCGGACACCGGCTATTTCCGGTACCAGACCGGCTAAAGCCGGTCTAGATGACCCAAAACAGATGATTTTGATTTCTGGAAGTTCTGGGCATGCACAAGAGGATGAATTGGCTTTAGATAAGTGGGCTTAGGACATAAAACAAGCATGGAGTGGTTCTCGGCACTTGGCATTGCAAAACACAAGAAAACTTTGAAAAACCAATGCTAGTGCCTTCCCATTTCACGGAAAGAGATAATGACAAGAAAACTCAATGAAAGCTCAAATAAGATTTGCAAGGAATTAACTCTTCGAAAAGAAGAGGTCGGTGGCCGAGGCCACCATGTATGAGTGTCATGGCATTGGACCGCGAAGATATATCTTGGGTCCATAACCAATACTCGTCATTGAAGCTCAAATATCACCAAAATGATAGAAAGAGAACAATTTTATCACTATTGGCATCATGGGGGGAGGGATAGCCCAATTAATTAGGACCGCACTCCCCCTATCTCCATCCCCACACCTAAACCAACCAAGCATTGAAAATAGGTGTATTTGCAAGATGCTCAAGCCACACTCCTTGAATCAATGATATTTAGCTCATTCCTCAAATATCCAAATCTTGCTTCATCAAGGGGCTTCGTGAATATGTCGGCAAGTTGATCCTTGGTACTTACATATGCAAGCTCAATATCACCACGGGCAACATGATCCCTAATAAAATGATTCCGGATCTCAATATGCTTGGTTCTTGAATGTTGCACCGGATTATAGGCTATCTTGATAGCACTCTCATTGTCACATAAAAGAGGCACTTTGTCACAATTGACACCATATTCCTTTAGAGTTTGCCTCATCCATAACAATTGAGTGCATCCACTTGCGGCGGCAATATATTCGGCTTCGGCGGTGGAGAGAGATATACAATTTTGCTTCTTAGAAGACCAACACACCAAAGACCTACCAAGAAATTGGCAAGCACCGGAGGTTGATTTCCTATCATCCTTGTCACCGGCCCAATCCGAATCGGTGAAGCCACAAAGAGAGAAATCCGAGCCTTTGGGATACCAAAGCCCATAAGTTGGGGTATGAACCAAATATCGAAAGATTCTCTTAACCGCCATAAGGTGGCTTTCTTTAGGAGCGGCTTGATACCTTGCACACACACCTACACTCAACACAATATCGGGTCGAGATGCGCAAAGGTAAAGCAAAGAACCGATCATAGAACGGTATACCTTTTGATCCACATCTTTACCATTGGGATCAAGCTCAAGATGACATTTTGTGGCCATTGGTGTGGCGGCCCCATTTAGTTCCTTCATCTTGAACCTCTTGAGCATGTCTTGGACATATTTAGCTTGATAAATAAAAGTCCCTTCTTTCAATTGCTTGATTTCAAAACCAAGAAAGAACTTCATTTCGCCCATCATAGACATCTCGAACCTATCGGTCATAAGCTTTGAAAATTCATCATTAAAAGCTTTGTTAGTAGAGCCAAAGATAATATCATCAACATATAGTTGGCATACGAAAAGCTCCCCATTGATCCTCTTAGTAAAAAGAGTAGGATCGATTTGCCCAACTTCAAACCCACGGTCTACCAACAACTCCCTAAGGTGCTCATACCACGCATGTGGGGCTTGTTTAAGGCCATAGAGTGCCTTATGGAGTTTGTAGACATGGTTAGGGAAGTTGAGATCCTCAAACCCCGGGGGTTGCTTAACATACACTTCCTCTTTCAATGGACCATTAAGAAATGCACTCTTAACATCCATTTGTTGCAACTTAAAATTATGATGAGTGGCATATGCAAGAAGGATACGGATGGACTCAAGACGAGCCACGGGAGCATAAGTTTCTCCAAAGTCAATGCCTTCAACTTGAGAGAAACCTTGAGCAACCAATCTTGCCTTGTTCCTCACAACAATTCCATGCTCATCTTGCTTGTTCTTGAATATCCACTTTGTGCCAATCACATTGCGGCACTCCTTTGGCTTTTCTACTAACACCCATACATTATTGCGCTTGAAGTTGTTGAGTTCTTCATGCATAGCATCCAACCAATCCGGATCTTCAAGTGCTTCAAATACTTTCTTGGGTTCAAGCATGGAGATGTAAGCATGATGAGAGCTAAATTGTGCCAATTGACGCCGGGTTGACACTTTGCTTCTTAAATCTCCAATAACCCTCTCAAGGGTATGACCTTTAAGTTCCAAGTCTCTTTCAACTCTTTTCTTGCGACGGGCTTCGATCTCCTCAATAGACCTTGGAGGAGTCTCTTGATCATCTTGATCATTTTGGTCCCCGTCTTGACCATCAAATTGACCTTGATCATTATTATCTTCATGAGTAGATTGATCTTGGTCATGTGAAGAATTGGGGGCGGTTGAGATAACCGGAGAGGATGGTGGTGCCCCTTCTTCTTCATGAAGGTCCTTGTCTTGTTCTTCGGTTGGTGCATTAGTTGCTTCCTTGGGAGAGGCTTGTTGAGCTTGTGAAGATGAAGGCTCCACTTGAGTAGAGCATAGTCCTTCCCGGTCGGCCACAAGGTGTCCCTCAATGGGGCGGAAAAATCCCACGCCCATTCTCCCTATGGCTTCTCGAGGTATTTCATCATCTACATCACAAGAAACAACATCTCGCCCCCCTTGGGAGCCGTCATTCTCTTCGAATACCACACTACAAGATTCTTCAACACGTCCGGTGGACTTGTTGAAGACTCTATAAGTGTGGGATTCGGCACCATAACCAACAAAAATACCTTCTATTGCTTTTGGATCAAATTTACCTAAACGAACTCCTTTTCTTTTAAAGAAACACTTACACCCGAAAACCCGGTAGTAGGAGATGTTGGGCTTGCTTCCGGTGAGAATTTCATATGGAGTCTTGTTTAGGCCTTTGCGGAGGAAGAGCCGGTTTGATGAATGACAAGCCGTAGAGATGGCTTCGGCCCAAAAGTTGTATGGAGACTTAAACTCCGCCAACATGGACCTAGCCATATCCATAAGAGTCCGGTTCTTCCTTTCGGCTACACCATTTTGTTGAGGGGTATATGCAGCGGAATATTGATGACGAATCCCCTCATCACTAAGAAATCCATTTAAGGTGTAGTTCTTGAACTCCGAGCCATTGTCACTTCTTATTGCCAAAATAGTTTGCCCATGTTGACGTTCAACTTCCTTGGCAAAGTCGATGACGGTTTGTTGAGTCTCACTCTTATGCTTGAAGAAGTAAACCCAAGTATATCTTGAATAGTCATCAACAATCACCAAACAATATTTCTTCCCACCAAGACTTGCATGAGAGGGAGGACCAAAAAGATCCACATGAAGGAGCTCCAAGATCCTCTTGGAAGAAATGATAGTCTTGCTTGGGTGGGGAGAATCATGCATTTTTCCTAGAACGCAAGCCCTGCAAACACGATCTTTGGCAAAAGAAACATTCTCTTTTAGTCCGAGTATGTGGCCACCCTTGTGAAGGCTTTGCAAAGTTCTCATATTGACATGGGATAAACGGCGATGCCAAAGCCAACCCACATCGGCCTTTCCGAATAAACACATTGCACTTGTAGTGGTTTTCCCCGAAAAGTCCACCACATACAAGTTATTTTCAATGTGTCCAACGAAAGCGACCTTTAGAGACTTGCTCCACAAGAGTACCACAATGTCATTATCAATGAAGACGGCAAAGCCCATCTTACCAAGTGCACGAACTGAAAGTAAATTATAACCAAGGGTCTCAACAAGCATGACGTCCACAAGGGAAATATCCGGTGCGACCACCACCTTGCCAAGACCCAATACCTCGGATTGTGACATGTCTCCATAAGTGACGGTTATATGATTGTCATTTGGTCTTATCTCCGTCATAATCTTCTTGCTTCCGGTCATATGACTTGTGCATCCACTATCAAGCACCCATTTTGACCCACCGGAAGCATAGTCCTACAAGAGATCATTGCTTGGTTTTAGGTCCCCATTTTTCAATGGGTCCTCTTTTGTTAGCAACAAGGGTCTTTGGAACCCAAATAGACCAAGCAACATAGCCATCATTTGGACCAACATATTTTGCATAAACATCACCATAATAATCACGAAATAAAACATAGTGAGGGTTAGCAATTCCCGCATGATCATCATGAGTGGCTTTGCCACCCACAATAGGATCCTTCTTTGCTTGTGCGGGCTTGGCCTTTTTCTTCTTGTTGTTCTTCTTCTTCTTTGAGACATAGCCAATCCCCGTTTTATCACCAAATGCCTTTTGCTTACTCAAAAGGTCATTCAAGTTTTTCTCACCTATGGGAATGGAGGACTTGGCAAGCTCATCTTTCAACCTAGCATTTTCTTCAATGACATTTGCATGATCACAAGTAGAAGTAGAAGAACTAGGCATATTATTCTTAGTCAATTGAATTTGAAGTTGTTCATGTGACTTGGTAAGAATAGAGTGTTCACTTTTCAAGGCCTTGTGAGCCTTGTCAAGATCTTCTAAATCCTTAACAAGTATATCATGACCAACACCAAATTCAACCTTTTCCTTTTTAAACATTTTTACTTTAGCACGAGCATGATCTCGCTCTTTAATGAGTTTGGAAACAACTTCATTATTAGCTTCCTCAATGGAATCGAGCTTCTCTTCAAGAGTTGCTCGTTCCTCTTTCTCTTCTTCAAGAGACTCGGTTAGTGAGGCAATATCTTGAGCATATTCTCTTTCAAGCCTCATTTGTTCATCTAGTTTTTCAAGAGTTTTACCATATTGGCTCAATAGACGTTCAAAGTGAATCTTATGAACGCCATCTACACTAGACACATAGTCATCAAAAGCAATAATTTCTTCCTTTACTCTAAGACTAGCAAGATCATTCAAGGAAGCATCATTTGTCTTAGAGGAAGAGAAAGATGTGGGTGATACCTCGGAAGACTTGGCCATAAGGCATTTGACGTTCTTGATAAGAGAGTCCTCATTGGGGGATTCAAAGAGTGATGTGGAGGAAGTGGAGGTGGTTTCCATTGCGGCCATCTCACTAGTTGTGGTTTCTTCTTCATCACTCTCACTTGCGGAGTACTCTTCTTGAGTCAAGAACACAAACTTTGGTTTCCTCTTTGGTCCACCCTTCTTCACAAAAGGCTTCTTGGATGGTGACTTGGTCTTGTTCTTGAGTATGAGCTTTCCACCATGGTCTTCTCTCTTCTCATAAGGGCACTCGGCAACGAAGTGAAATCTATCATTGCAATTGTAGCAAGTCCTCACCCTTTAACCATTGTTGTCATTCCTTTGATAGCCACTTGACTTGCTTCTTCTTTGATTGTCTTCTTTGGCCTTGTGTGGATCAACCCAAAAGGTTTTTCCATAGAAGGCCATGTGCTCATTGTACTCATGCCTTATGTCCTCGGGACACATCTCTAGCCTTGCTTCAATACTTGCTTGAAGAGGAACCTCTTTCTCAACCACACTTACTTTCAATGCAAGATTGGAGCTTCTTTGCATCCCTATGGCACGGGCACGAGCATCTTCCGCATTTTGTGCGGAAACCTTGTAGGCTTGAATTTCTTGCATCACTTGATTGGAGGTCATCTCATTGAAGTTGTGCTTTCCTTGAACACTCTTTATATCCGCGGGCTCATATGGAGTGAGAGCAAGAATGTACTTCATCTTGATCCACTCATCATCAATATGGTGAGCACCGAGGTTCTTGAAGGTGGTAGCAATGGTCTTGAGTCTTCTATACATTTCTTGATGATCCTCACCGTCCATCATGAAGAAACCCTCCGCTTGATTTGAAAAGGCAATATATCTTGTTTTCTTCATGCTCTCATTGCCAACAAAGACGTCGGAGAGAGCTTGCCAAGCTTCTTTGGCGGTGAAGAAGTGTTGGATGTGAGGCAAGTCCTTGGATCCCACGGCGACTTGAATCATGTGAAGAGCGGTAGCATTGAGTTGGCTATCAACCGTCTCTCTTCTTGTCATGTTGTGGGGATCCACGGCCTTGAATCCTTCCTCAACGATCCTCCAAAGCTCGATGCAAGAACTGCGCATATGAGAGATCATTTGATATTGCCATTGACCAAAGTTTAATGCATCAAGCTTAGGTGGATCTCCTCTATTGTTAATATGAGGATGAGGAACCGGCGGGTCGGGTGAATACCAAGGAGGGAATTCACCTTTCCCGTCGCCCTTGGTGGAAGATTTAGCATCGCCATTTTTATCGGTGCCCTCCACATCAATTACCACATTCTCCACTTGTGGAGTAGCGGGTTTTTCCGGAGGTGGAGGAGCATTAGTAGTTTTAGCTTGCAAGAGTTGTGCTATCATTTCACGCAACTCATTTACTTGAGTTGTCATGGAAGCCATGGATGATTCCAAAGATTTGAACTCACCCATGGAAACTTGACCCGAGCCCTCACTCGGAGAGGTGTCCATACTCTTAGGCGGTTAAGCCCGAATAAAGAGCCGAGGCTCTGATACCAATTGAACGGATCGTATGGGCACCTAGAGGGGGGGGGGGTGAATAGGTGCTACTCAAATTTTAGTTCTTTTTCAATTTAGGCTTGACACAAAGGTAAATTCTCTAGATATGCAACTAAGGTGAATTTACCTATATGTCAACTAGCAAGCTCAACAAGATACAATATATAAAGGCAATAAAGGATAGAGGTAACCGAGAGTGGAGCACACAGAGACGAGGATGTAATTCCCGTAGTTCCTTCCTTTTTAGGGGAAGTACGTCTACGTTGGAGGGGTGTGGTTGCCACAAAGGCCTAACCAACGCCACAAAGGCTCACCCTATTCTCCGGTGCAAGCTTCCGCCACAAAGGCCTAGCTCACTTTCCACTAAGGGATTCCTCAAGGCGGAATCGGCCTTTACAATCTTGGGGCACGCATCCACAACCGAATTGGAGGCTCCCAAGCACAACACAATGCTGTGAAACAACAAGTAGAAATATATCAAATACACAAACAAGGTCTTGGGACACAAGGGAACCCAAGACACAAAGGCCCTCAAGCAAATGAGAGGGGAAATCAAATCGCTTCGGTGAGGATGTAGAGGATGGTCTTCTCCTTCGATTCTCCAAAGATCAAGAGCTTTGGTGGGGTGAGGGAGGAGATCTACTTGCTTTGGTGAGCTCAACAATGGTGGTGTTCTTCTCTTTTGCGCTGGCTACCCGTTGGAGAAGAAGAGGGGGGTATTTATACCCCCCAAAATATCTGACCGTTGGAGGCCAGGAAGTCCGGCTATAGCCGGAGTTAAGTCGGCTAAGCGGCCACCGCTAAAGCCGGTCTCACCGGCTATAGCCGGCCTGAAATATCCGGCCCAGCCGGAAATAGCCGGACAAATAGCCGGTTGAGTCCAGAGGCGCAGGACCCCTCTCGAAAACGTGCAGTCCGGCTATAGCCGGTCTGGGGACCGGCTAAAGCCGGCCTGACTGGCCCAACTTTGTCTGAATCTTCTCCAGGAGCTTATTTCCACCATTTCCTCAATAATTTCCTTTGGATAATGATACTTATCAAATATAACATATAAAACCCAATATCTTTGTGCAAGAATATTATAAAATCCTGCAAAGCATAATCACACATTAATAGATAATGTATTGTTAACAAACGCCAAAATCAATTAGGCGGGAAATGCTCTTTCAAATCTAGCAGTTGCTTCACCTCCAGCTACAACAGAATATCTACACTGGTCAGAACAACCAATCGAGTTCAACAGAGAAGATCACCCTATAATAGTACCTCGGCCGGGAAACGCGCCCTTGGTACTCAAAGCTCAAATCGGCGCGTATGATGTCGACAGAATATTCATGGACGCGGGAAGTGGAATCAATTTGATATATGCAAAAACGCTCAGAGCAATGCATATATCACTAGAGTTCCTAAAGCCAACAGACTGTTCCTTTCATGGGATAGTACCAGGAAGTGCCAATTATCCACTAGGTCGGATAGCACTCAACGTTTGCCTCGGCAACCGACAAAATTACAGAAGAGAAAAGTTAGACTTCGAAGTCATGGACTGGCCATCTCAGTATCATGTGATCCTTGGGCGACCCGCGTTTTCGCAATTCATGGCAGTACCTCACTATACGTATCTAGTACTCAAGATGCCAGGACCAAAGGGAATAATCACAGTGAAGGTAAGCTTCGAGGTTTCAGACCTATGCGACAAAGAGTTCCACAAGATGGCGCAAAACTTTGGCATGATAGCCAACTATGCAGAGAAGGTGAAAATCACGACTACGGAAGGCGTCAAGCTACCAGAAGGACGCGCTGCAGAGCCAGAGATAAAGAAACCACGAGTAGAAGCATCAGAAGAAGACAAAGTTACAGAAGAAGAAGAGAAGGCCACGACGGCATAAAGAATAGCAAAGTAGAGTAGAAGAATAAGGCTATAAAAGCCACGAGTCATCCCAGGGCAATGCCCTCTAGATCCAGAACACAAGTCATAGGCCGGATCTCTTGGGTCACCCCATGTATCTTACATTACAAGTATAATAAAGACAAAATGTTCCTCATATTCGAGTTGACGAAGTCTCTAAAAAAAATGTGGCAAACGCACAAAAACGCTCTGAGAACGGATTCTAGACATACAGTCGTGGAATAAGAAACTCTCGCGTTCTACACACAAGTATTACAACATCGGGTTATCAGAATCATCTTCACCTAAATGATCTAAATAGTGATACTCGCGGAAAAACGCGGCATCCGCTCGCAACAGCCTAGCAATAATCCTTTGAGCAGGCTACAAGGTACTCTCCACATGTACTCGCAGACTAGCTCCACCTGGAGCTAAACTCAGAGACATAGAGCTATAATTAAGTCTTGGGTACCACTTACGCATCCACCCAAGAGCAAAATTGGCACCTGCCACTAAGTTCAGTTCTATCAACCGATGAATACGCTAACTGGATCTGAAAGTATCAAGAAGCAGTGGAAAACTTCCAGGCAGAGGATTGCGAGGAAGCATCACAGAATGCATAGTTATGAGAGCTCTTCGGCAACCATCAACTGACTCGCCGATATGCTGGGCGTGGTCCTGAAGCAATACGATAGCATGGCAGCGGCGAGGATCAGATCACAAAGTCTCGATACCCACTGACATCTTTTCCAGAGCCGCATTTCGCTCGGTAACCCGACGATCTTCAGCAGCAAAATCCAAACAAGTGCCTAAGATATCAAAGGATATCACAAAGCAGCAGTAACAAAAAGGGGAAAAAGAGAAGTCACAAGGAATCTTACATCGCAACATCTCGCAGGCAGACTCGATAATGCCGATGAGAAAAGAGTCGCATTCTTCATGATGCACAATTTTCGCCATCAGACTGGATACCTTATCGTCGAGAACAGATATCTGCTTCATCAAACCACAAGCTTTGCTAGCTTTATCTATAGTCATTTGCGCTTGGCGTTTGGCTAAAGTCAAGCGATTCTCAAGATCCGAAATCCTTGAAGAGTATTCAGCGCATTGACAACAGCGGCGAGGAGGCGACGGCCGATGAAGCTTTAGAGTCAAAAGCACCAGAAGGAGCCTGGTCGTGACTTGAAGGATCACCAATACGCATAGACTGGAAGACAAAAGAAAAGAAAGGAGAAGCATTTCAGAAGCCAACACGATATAATAGAAACGAAGCATATTTACATAGATGCAAACCCTTTGACTAAAGTTCTCGGGTTGCACACGACTAAAGGTTTTACACCAAAAGCAGAAATTGTAAATTACAATAAGAGGCCGAATCTACGCCACCTCAGCATTTTGCTCCGTGGCGGAGGAAGGCATGGCAAAGGCAATGCCAGCAGTTGAAGGAGGCGCGGGCTCTTCCGTCGCTGGAGTCAAGGGAGTTGGCGCCGTAGAAGTCGCTGAAGGAGAAATAATCGATACTAGGGCGGGCGCAAACTTCTTCGCCTTCTCGAAGAAAGCCTTTAACTCCGAGTGGGTGTGGCCATGAGGAGAGCTAACCTTCTCCCAGTCGAAATCTGCACCATGTGCATAAGAAAGTGCGATAGCACCCTCAGCACCTCGCTTCAAAGAAAGCCCCTTCAGCTGGAGGACGGGGTCGTCAGTCGTATCGAAGGCTTCAGCAAGTTTCTTCAAGTCATTGTTCAGAACCTCTGCCTTTTTCGTGGGCCACAACCCGACGAACATCCGCGCAAGAACGTGGCTCACCAACTCAAAGATCTCCTGGATAGATATCCAGTTTGCTTTGAGTAAGTTAACCGCGGTCATCAGAGGATCATCGCCCGGTTGCAGAGTCGACAAAGACACCCTGGTAAATCCTGTACAACAAAGGGGACAAGGAAAAAGTAGGAAAGGAAAGTATTAGCAAGTGCAAGAAAGCAACAACAGTCGAAGAAAAGGACAAGGCGAGTATGTACCTCCAGCAGCAGCAGACATCGTGCAAAGACGCTCCACCACGGCTTGCTCTCGCTGAGAATGCTCTTTGTTAGCATCTTCCAAAGCCTTTTCCGCTTTCTTCGCTTTAGCCAGTGCCGACTTCTGCGACTTCTCAACACTTGCTTTGGCAGCTGTTGCAGCATCAAAGGCTTTCTGCGAAGCACTGAGCTCGGCTTCCAGCGATGCAATGCGAGCATTGGCTGATGCTAGAGCATCTGCAGTTTAGCAAAGAAAGGAAAGGAGAAGTCAAACAAACAATAAAGAGAAGCATACAGGACAAGCAAAAATAGGATAAAGAATTCACCTTCGGAAGCTTTAGCAACCTTTAGGTACTCAGCACATTCAGTGCCCAAGGCGACAAATCTCTTCATCAATGCCTGGGAAAAAAGGACGCATAAGAGTATAGATTATGCCAGGAAAGTAAGTCAGGGGCATTTACTCACATCATCAGGGGAGACCGCGGATTCATGAGCTTCAAGAGAAATGTCAGCTCTTTTTGACCGCTTGGCGCTTCGGGTCACAGGAACCTTCTTGACAGAGGCCCTAGTGGTCCTCGGCGCTTGCACAACCGGTTCAATTTGTTGTGCGGAAGGCTCGTCCGCAATTACAGCTTGAGTAGAAGGAGCAGCCGTAGCATCCCTTTGCGGCTCTTCGTCATCACTGCAGGAGGAAACAGGTTATATACAACCCGAAAGAAAGAGAGCAAGTACAGTGCAATCGCAGAACTCGCAGAAAACTTACGATGCCATAAGGTCGAAGAATTCAACATCTTCTTCTAGAACAGGGGCTTTATTAGCCGCTATTCTCTGCATAGAGCTACTCGAAGAAGTCAACTCATCGACACGCTTCCTCTTCTTGTCCGCACCAGTGTCTTCAGAAAGCGCAGGACCAGGCGATGTCGTCGAGCTGGTATCCTCTTCCGATTCTTCGGCTTCATCTCCGTCCTGATTTTCTTTAGCCTCGGGGGCTTCAGATACAGAAGAGGCCAGCTCAGCCGGAAGAGGCCCTTCCTCTGGAAGAGGAGGGCGTGAAACGAGGAATTGTTGGTCCTACGAGCGAATAAGTCAGCAAAGTAACCGATACAAGGATAAACACAGCTCGAAACCGATGAATTCGACAACAAGTGTACAAAGCAAACAAATATATACCTCGGGTAGGGGGTGTACAGAGTCGAAATGATTAGTGGCCAATTCAGCAACCGCATGGTCCTTGGTGAGCTTGGTGAGGCTCCTAACTCGCTTGTCGACTTCTTGCTTCTCCATTAGATCTCTAGAGATGCGAGAAGGATCCACCAAGCCAGAGTAGCTCCAAAGTTTGGCAAGGCGATGCTGCAGGGGTTGAACTCGACGTTGCACAAAGAATGCCATGAGCTGAATACCCGACAATGCGCCTCCTTTACCTCCTTTCAGAGCTTGGATGCGGGTCAACAGAGGAGCAATTTGCTCCATCTCAGCATCTGTGGGAGGCGAATCCCAAGAGGCCAATTTCTTAAGCTCCTTGGAGGCATCAAACGGGGCTAGGCCATATTCGTCTTCGGAGGAGGCCTTACGGTCTTTAATGTAAAACCATTTGGTCCTCCAACCTTGGACTGATGCAGACATGGAAAATTCCAGATACTGCGCCTCAGGGCGCACAAAGACGACAGCACCGCCCAGTTCGGGTGTTTTGGCTAAAGCAACGCTGGGACGAAGCCGAAAGATAGATCTCCAAAGAAGAAAATGGGGCTCAATCCCCAGGAATGACTCGCAAAGAGTCACAAAGCAAGCGATATGGAGGATAGAGTTAGGTGTGAGCTGGTGAAGCTGCACACCGTAAACGAAAAGAAGCCCACAAAGAAACTCGTGGGCAGGAAGAGACAGTCCGCGGAAGAGGAAGGAAATGAACAACACCCGATAACCGCTCGGGGGCTGAGGGATCCGCTCGGTGCTTGGGAACTTGATGGAGTCGCTGGTGGAGATGAGGCCGTCCGCCCTGGCCTTCTCCACCTCCTTTTGCACGATGGCAGAGGGCACCCAGCTAGTTGCGGAGTTCGTTGTCTTTCCCTTGGCCATGGTGTTCTTGGCCCCAAGGTGCTTCACGCGCATCTATAAATCTGCGCCTGGGGGCTATGCACGAGAGGAGCAGGAAGCAGAGATCAACAATGGCGGCGGCGGCGGAGAGAAAGAGCTGGTAAATAGTACAAATCCCCACTATCCCTTTATATACCTTCTCGGTGAAGGAACATGGGCTGAGACGTGGCGAAAGGAGCGGAAGCGGCAGCCCACTAACGGGCAGAGAAATACAAAAATTACCGCGCTACCCATGAAACGGTACGCGCTCAGTAAGGGTGACATATAGCTAAATTTGGCCACTGACGTCACGAAGAGGACGAAAGGTTAGAGATCAATTCAACATATTTATATAATCGACGAGTATCAAGTATGGCGACTATCAAATAAAATATGACAGAAAAGAACAAACAAGGTTGGCGCCGACAATACAAAAACCAAATAGGAGACTATACCCGAAAACATTCGACTATAGCCTCGGGGGCTACTACCATCGAGAGCGCTGAATGCGCACCCGACGAAGTTATCGTTAAACTATTTCGAGTTGAAGCATGATGATGGAGTACACTTTGTTTGAGCCTATACTCAAAAAAAGTTTTGTTCGACTATAGCCTCGGGGGCTACTCCCATCGAGAGCGCTGAACGCGCACCCGACGATGATTATTAACGAGCACTGGAGCATGGAAAGCGAAGGAATATGCGGTGAAACATTGCTACTCCCATCGGGAGCGAGTTTTTTATGGTTGTATAAACCCGAATATTTTCAGTCAAATTTGACTGCGACATGTGATTCTTGAGTTACGTTATCGCAATGAAATTCGAATGCCGTGATTTATCATGAAGGTAAGACCCCGGGATCCGTCCTGTGTGGCCTGGTATACGCACATGGATGCGCTCTGCTGGTATGTATCCATGTCTACGACGCGAAGAAAATCCTGGTGGATGCACTGGGTACCCTGAGAACCACTGGGACTCATTCTTTGTAAGTCCTAAATGCGGCAAAAGAATGGGTTTGACCGGTATCCCGAATTCAAGTCCAAGGGGATTGAATTTGAAGTAGGTGACAAGTATCTGTTCCGGCAGTTAACTGACCTCTTGATCCGTCAGAGTTGTCAGGCTTGTTCATCAAAACCCCTTGCGAAATATTATCATGAAAATAAGTCGAAAGACCAAGTCGAAGATTTGAAGATATGAAGAAGTCGAAGAATTGATCAAGTCAAAGATTTAAATATTAGAGATTCAACCCGGATCTGCAATTCCGGTAGAATCTCAGGGGCTACTGACAAGGGTATAGTTAATAGAGCCCGCTAGTTGAGTACCCCTGAGGCCCATTAAGCTAGGCCCAATTGTAATAATAGTCGAGATACAAGTTCTTACCGTATGTCGATATTGTAATCTGTATCGGACCCTACCCGATCCTCGAGACCTGGCCACCTATATATAGGGGCCAGGAGGGGACGGTGTAGGCCAGATTGAAAGCAAGCCAGGTTCAACACCCAAGTTTACTTTCGATATTCACCTATTTCGACTAACTTTACCTTCGAGTTCATCCGACGCCCTATCTCCCCGATCCTAAGTCCTTCATCTAGGATATTTGTCGAGTTAACCCCTCGTCAGTAGCAAAAGACCATCAGACCCATGTTAGACAGATTCACACCTCTGTGAATGACGATAGTCTCTGGCGCCCTAGCAGGGCGACAAAAGGATGAGAGTGGGCCTGATGTGAGTCTAGGTGCCTTGGCTTTAGGTTTCTTGGCTCTATCTGGCACTTCAGAAGATGAGATAGTCCTTGGCGCACTAGTTGGACTAGGACCTTGATATGAAGGGAGGGGGTAATCACTATTGGCCTTGGCTTTCTTGGATTTCTTGACAGCATCAGAATTGTTGATTTTAAATAGCTTGAAATAATCGACAGATCAGTTCTTCTGACATGTACTAACATCAGCCTAAAAAAAGAGATTGTGCTTATTACAATGTTGTATAGCACCTAAGAATAGCATTGCTAGAAATAGACATTTTTATAACTTGCCCCTTAGTGGCGATATGGCCAATCTTGCAAAAGTTGCAACCTTGACATGTAGTCCAAACAAGTTTGTTGTCCTTTGGGTCCATCTGGAGACTTGCAAGCTTTTCTGCAAGGAATGGGCACATATTTAGTGCAGGCATCTATTTCCTTGGAAGAATCTTCTACTATAATTTACAGTATCTGCTACTACAATTTGCAATGACAACTACCACATTCCATATCCAATATAAAGTGAAAACTACTATCATATCCAGCGACCACTACAATAATAGAGTGCATACAGAGACATGCAGACACCCGTCGCCGGTGACCTATACAGAATCACCGGTGAGTTCAACTAGATCTGGAACATACGCACAAATGTAGATCGAGTACGCGACGGAGTGATGAAAAATAGGGGCGCGACTTGCAATCACCGTACATGCTCAAGGCCCACCGCCGGTGATCTAGAAAGAACACCAGCGCAGTGCCCTTGGAAGTGTGAGGAGAGCGGGCGGTCTTCTCTGAGGACTAGGAATCGAGCAACACTTATCAGCCTACCTGCAGCGGAGGAGAGAGGACGATCTTCTCCAGGGACTGGGTTATGGCGTCGCGCAGGGGATTTTGTCGCCGGAGCTGGGAGGGGAGGGTTTTTTGCAGCTCGCAAAAGGCACGAGAGTGTGGATTTGGGAGAAGTGATGGTAACGGTGGGGGAAGGGGAGTGGGGCAAGTGGTGGTCGAGGGGCCAACATTGCCATGCGGCAGCTAACCAGACGGTGTCGACGATGGCTGACTCGTTGCAACAGCTGAGTCGATGACGAGTGGGTCTACGAGCGGGGCAGAATAGAACACAAAACTATGATGCGGTCAACATGGTTTTTTAGAGGTTTGACTTGCTTTTGAATGAGCATAACTAATTCAAAAATATCAGAAAAATATGAAATTAGCGCACATTGTCTTATTTTATGACCTAATTAATAGGAAAAATAATAAACATGGCATGTGGGAATATTCACGAAAAAGCCTCTAAAGAAGGGGCTCCCTTACAGAAGTGAGGGGCGCTACCTCAAACAATTTTAGATAAGTAAACAAAATATAGAAAAATAATTATCCTAACAGTACAAATGAGATGTGATCATCATAGCGGGAGCTATGTCTTGACGACATGGTGTTGATCCTTAGGGTCAGTAGGAATAATTGGTAAAATTGTATGCACTATACAGAAGGTCACACGTACACCATCTCATTCATACATCTTTCCATGGAACCTCACCAGATCTCGGTTCCGCATCTTCACATAAATATAGCCTTCATCACCATTCTCGTGAGATTGGACGATCCGCCACCTGGCAACCTGTATCTTGCTAAATAGGACACACGCAACCACATAACCTGCTGGTTGTAGGTTCGGTGTTACAATGGCTTCAAGAATCTTAGTCTGTCAAACTCCATATGTCACTGATGCATATAAAATGCATACATGATCTTTGCACTTTGCCACTTGATATTCCACTTTATTTGCATCATATATTGGTTATATTCATGCTTTTTGATGATTATTGGGAATAATTCACATGTTCCCTAATTTTATCGGATTAACCTGGGAAAACCAGAAAACCTCTTTTTCTATGTTTTTAACTTTTAGGGACCTAAACAGAGTCCAAATTACCTGAAACTTTGGGGGAATGAGTTTTTCCACAGAACAAGACTTAGGAGCGAAGGAGATGCAACATGGGAGCCACGAGGGCCAAACGGGCATGGCCCACACTGCCAGATTCCTTGGCCGCATGGGCCCTACCCGTTTCCACCTTGTTGCTTCGATGACGTCGATCTTCGTCTCGTTGGATGCGTCTTGACCTAAAACCATCTATAAAAAGGGTCCCTCTGTGGGTCGCAAAAGGGAGCACCGCTGAAACATAGAAACACGAAACAGAAGCCTAAGAGATCGAAGATTGGAGGGGGAAACTCCGGGGGGGCGACGCCGGTGTGATCTCCATCCCCTCCAACGACTCTACCTTCGTCGCCATGATGAAGGGGAGTAGTCCACCTCTGGACTACGGGTTTGTGGCAGTAGCTATATGTGTCTCTCTCTTGTTCTTCATTGTTTTAGCACCATATGAGATGCATAACATGATTATGGCCATCTTTGTATCACTTTTGTGGTGGATCTTTCTATGAGTAATATATGAGATTGCAATTGTTCTTTAATTTCAGTGTATGAGTAGATGCATATTATGTACCCCGTTCTTGTTTACTTGTTATGATCAAGAATGTTTATGAGAGCATGTATGGGGGAACATGTGCATTAGTTGGAGTAACAGGGGTGATTTATCTAGGGAGGACAGTCCTTGGGTGTCACTTGGGTGTTTACCTTACTTGAGTTACCTCACTAGGGATAAAGAAAATACCATTCTACAGGGTATCTCTAGTGTGACCTTGCTGAGTATCCGCGACTAGATCTAGCATGTTCTTATTTTAACTTCATGTCATTGTGCTTAATGCTATGCTCTGAGTTTTATCATAATACCGAGGTGATTAGATTAAATTCCCATCTTGGTGGAGTATGAGAGAGATGAATAACCAAAACATCTCTATATAGGACGTGATGCCCATATGAATTCATCTGAATGTGAACCTTTCTTGCAATCTTTTATGTTATTGTATGATCTTATGTCCATCATATCTTTTATGAGAGAGTGCATTAGTGAACCCATGAACCCCGGTCCACTTTTTATTATAAGAAACACCTTTCTGTTCACTTTACCACTGTTTTCATTTTCATTCATAATTAATTTCGAAAATACAAAAACATTTCCTTTATTGCATTTCACAAACCAAAACACTACAACCATATCTTTTACTGTTTATCATTGCATTGCATATTACTTTAGTTTGCATATTCCCATCGCGCCATAAGCATATTTTCTGGCATCGTTGCATTTGCATATTTACTTTCAGTTTTGTATACTTACACACACCTTATGTCTGACAACCATTTGGTGAGGTTGAGGACACAAAGCAAATTTATTTACTTTGCAAGTTGTTTGAAGAGGGACATGAAGAGTCCTTGTACACACAGTTCCCCGAGAGTTCGATATAAACCCTCGAGTCACCTTCGTGGGGAAAATTGCGCTTCCCTGTGCTCAACACTCTACTCTTGGAGTCTCAACCTAGCGGAAGCATCAGTCACCCTTAGCTGATAGATGACTATACGGGAGATCCTAGCTCTCTTTGCAGATTTGATATCAATATTAGGTGATCGTTGTTCAGGGTCATCGTCTTCAGGGTGATTGTCTTCCTCATCACCATTTTTGTTCCCTTCTTTACCCTTCCGATCAACTTCATCACCTGAATTTTTTTTGGACTTCCTCCATCGAGAGAACCATACGGATCCGCGTCATGATCAGAATCAGATTCCGGATTAGAATCTTCTTGCACCTCTTCCACCTCAACCACTTTCAGCTTCTGACATATGATACAACACATGTTTAACATCAAGATATGTTCTTAATTTATATGTAGTAACATATTTTGAAACAAACACAGTCGTGTAGTACCTTATCATCTTGGCTATCTCCTTTGGAAGAGCCCTCTCCGGCGAAAGTGCGCTTCTTACCCGATCCTCCGCCTGCATCCAGTGATCAATGGTGAAGTTAAAACTATATTAGGGAGCAAATCCTGATTTACAAGCGGCAAAAAAACTATACGGATCAACCCTAAAATATTGATACATACCTCTATAGCTAGCTGAAGATGGTTTAAAGATGTGGTGGAATTAGTGTTAGCCATCCCTCCCTTCATATAGACTAGCTAGGAACGGATGTACCTATATTCACGTTTTGGAGTAGTGAATAATAGCCAGGGATAACATTTCTAACCATTAATCTGTTGTAGACATTTTGGTGGAGATATAAAAGGTTTTCTATTACCCATTTAGGCGAGGAGCACGTTCGGTTACCACGAGGTGCTGTGTCGATGACGAGTGGGTCCTGATGTCTCATAGGTCCACAAGCTCCGCAAAGTAGAACAGGCTTTGAGCAGGATCGTCGTACTTGCCCAGAGCCGTTCGCACCATTGAGATTCTCTGACTTGCCAAGCCTGATATGGGGGTCATTGACATGTGGGACCCACATCTGGTAGGGCCCACATGCAGTGAGGTTAAGTCATGGAAAATTTAGAGAGGGCAAGTCAGAGAATGCATGCTTTGTGCAGGCTGAACAATTTAATATTTTACTTGCAGAAGCCTAGCATGTGTACCTAGTCTGCCCTGCCTGCGGCGCCACGGTACCCATCCATTTTTCAAATAAAGCTAGTTTGGATTTTCTTTGATGCTACTCTCTTCGGATAAGTTTAACCCACATAATACGTAGAGGCCCAAATAAATAAAAGGAAATTACAACTAGAGCCACAACATTTACACAAAAGACCCTTCCACAGGAATTGCTGGTCACAAAATATTCGTAGATATGCTGGGATATCACTAAACACGTTGAGACAAAGATGACCTTCTTCTTGTTCCTTGAAAAAGAAGACGGCCATTTCATTTTCTAGGAGCCAGGCGTACCTAATAACTTGTCCCTAGTTCAAAGTGATGATCGCACACCTGCTTTGATTGTCCATCCTAATCTTAACTTCAATAGGAAGTTGCTTGAATTCGTTGGTGACATGCATTCGGCTTTGGTTGTCCAGATATTTCTTCAAGTAATTCTGACTCGAATCTAGTGAGAAGTACTGAAACAAGGATAAACTAGTGATTAGAAAGTTTAAGGAATATTGATTGGTGAGACGAGATATGAAAAGTAAGTACAAGTTTGTACCATCCTGCTTTTACACTCATCAGCATCAGAAGAGGTGAGGGCACATACATAAAATGGTATATTAGGTTCTAGCCAGTCGACTTTTTGAGTGAGAAATTTCCACCTTCTATGGGACAAAGCCACATTGTTGCCATAAAAGACATAATAATCAAACCATGCTTCCACGCCGTGATCAGGACCTGACATGAAAGAAACGGAAAAAACTTAGAGGGAGGTACATTGTTGCATAGTGCAATTCAGTATTACAATCCAAATATAACTTTACCCCTTTCAGCCACAATGACCTATTTTTCACTATGAGAGTCCCCATATGGACCACTGTAGTGGATACTACTATAATCAAAGTTGGAATCATCGTCCATGATTTTTTACTTTGCCCGGATTAGGATCCTACAAATGATATTGAAATATACTCAAATACGTACTACCAGGCAACTACATAGATAAATTCAGAAAACAAATGAAATACATATACGATTAGATCGAGTACACGACATATTTAGTACATGCATGTAATCCTTGGAAGCATCTACTACTACAATTTGCAGTGATAACTGCTACTACAATTAGCAATTACAACTACTAGATTCCATATCCAATATAAAGTGAAAACTACTATCATATCCAGCGACCACTACAATAATAGAGTGCGTATAGAGGCATGCAGACACCCGTCGACGGTGACCTATGGAGATTCGCCGGCGAGGTCAACTAGATCTGGCACTTACATACACAGACATATAAATCGAGTACGCGATGGAGCGATGAAAAATAAAGGCATGTAGACGCCCACCGCCGGTGATCTAGACAGAACACCGGCGCGATGCCCTTGGTAGTGTGAGGATAGCGGATGGTCTTCTCCGGGGACTAGGAATCGAGCAGGACTTACCAGCCTACCTGCAGTGGAGAAGAGAAGACAGTATTCTCGAGGGACTAGATTAGCAGGGGATTTTGTCCCGGAGCTGGGAGGGGTTTTTTTGCAGCGCGCGAGGGGCAAGGGAGTATAGATTTGGGAGAAGTGATGGGAACAGCTGGGGGAAGGGGAGTGGGGTAAGCTATGGGCGAGGAGCCGATGTTGCCACGTTGCAGCTTAACAGGCGGCGGCAAACTACTTGCAAGAGTTGTGTTAATGATGAGTGGGTCCACGAGCAAGGTAGAATAGAACATATGGAAGGCACCGTGAGTTTGACCTAGATTTGAAATTGGACCAAAGGGAATTAATTTTTTTTTAAATGGAAAACAGATCATGGAGTCATGGTGTGTGATGTAGGGGTGCCACATCCAGAATTTTAGGAATTATCTTGGCCTGCAGACATATAATGAAATATTTTTGGGCTAAATCCATTTAAATTCAAATTTGAACTAGGGCTATAAGAAATGCACTTCAAAAAATCTGGCGAAAAATGCGTGGAGGTACCCTGAGGATGTGGGACCCTATAACCCATCCCAAACTTGGGTTCCCAACCCACCTAGCACACATGGCAGTCACTGCGAGTTTGCCTTTTTTTGACACCTTTACCATAGGGGAAATCCCTACAGTGTCATCTTTTATATTAATGAGAAAGAGAGCCCACAAAGGATTTACATCAGAGGGGAGAGAGAAGTGAGAGGAAGGGAGCCAAACAGAACTAGAAAACTAGAGAGAAAAAACTAAGTAAAAACTTGCAGCAACCAGTCAACTAGAGGTTGAACCAAGGTTGTTTTGACCCTATATTTATGCAGAAAAAGGTCACTCCGAAATCCCACTTTCCATCTGTTGAAAGAATATGGCCTTCCCTCAAATATTAGTTCATTTTGAACTTTCCAAATATTCCAGCAAGCACGGGCCATTATTTCCAAGAAGCAAGGACCTTAGAATGAATTTCTAGCTGAGATAAATCTTGCAGTGAAGTCATCTGCCATAGGCCATAGAATACCAATGGAACCCCAACAAATAGCTGCAAATTCACACTCGAAAAATAGATGATCTCTGTTTTCCAATAGCGAGTCAGGGCAAAGGCAGCAGTTTGGACCGGAGTCAATATTCCAATTTTTTCACAACATGATGTCTCTTGTATTGAGTCTATCCAGCATGAGAGTCCAGAGAAACACTTTCAATTTCGGCATTGCCTTAGATGCCCAGATGGCATTAAGAGCCACATCTTGAGGGACTTGAGCGAACAAGAAGTTATAGAACTTGGATAGTGTGTATTTGTCCCCCAAACAAAACTCCTTGCATCATTTTGCTCACTAACAATTTGTATGGAATTCATTAACTCAGAGACCTCCTAAAATTCCTGATATGCTTCCACCGAGAGGGGTAGGGCAAAAGTAGCTGCAACATCTTGTGTAGAAGCAAAAGTAGCCACCGAAATATCTTCATTCAGAGTATAGGAAAAGAGTCTCGAATATTTGTCACATAACAACTCACCATTTGCCCAGAAATCTTTCCAGAAAAGAACTGAACGCCCATTGCCAATTTTACAGCGAGAAACGCTTATGTATTCTTCCACCAGGCTAAAAATGTCACGCCACCAGAAAGATCCACATTTAGATGAAGCATGTGGAACATTATCTCCATAAAGAGCCCAAACAAGATGCACCCATGACACGACAGCCTTAGAATAAAATTTATGAAGTTGTTTCATCAAGAGGGCTTTATTTTGAATTTCCAAATTTAGAATGCCAAGACCACCATGCTTATTTGGCCTGCACACTCTGGACCATGCCACCAAGGCACTAGCCGAGCTAGAATCCTCCTCTTTGTCCCACATGCAATGCATCTGTGCTCTGTTACATATATTCAGAATGGTTTTCTGCACCTTAAGCGAGCACATGAAGAAAGATGGTAAAGAGGACAACACTGATCTAATAAATTCCAGACGACCTCCATAGCCTAAGAATCTAGCACTTGCATTAAGACGGCGTTCAACCAAACTGACCAATGGTGCCATGTCTTGCACTATTGGTTTCGTGATGCCCAAGGGAAGACCCAAGTAGGTGAAATGAAGAGAGCCCACAGCGGACCCAAAAGTTTGAGCAAGATTCTGTAAAGTGGCCTCAGGAGTATTGACAGAGACTAAGCATGATTTGGCATAATTGACCCGCAGGCCAGTAGCAATCGTGAAATCCTCAAGAGTAGTCTTCAGAGCAGCAAGTTGTATCGGACAGGCTTGTAAAATCAGGAGAGTGTCGTCGGCATATTGCACTATTGGGAAGTCATTGTTTGGGATATTTAAAGGCGCATGCAAGATACCAGAATTAAACAGATGGTTCACCATTCCTTGCAGCAGATCAGACACCCCCACAAAAAGAAGAGGGGAAAGAGGATCGCCCTGACGAATCCCCCTGCGGCAGAAGAATTTTTTGCCCGGGACACCATTGAGCAGCACTTCCGAAGTACCAGTACTCATTAACATACGCAGCCATGAAAGCCATCGATCATCACAGCCAAAACATTGAAAAAATTTAATGATAGCTTCATGTTCCACTATGTCAAAAGCTTTTGCAAAATCTAGTTTGAGAATGACAGTTTCCACATCTCCTTGTTTGCATTGGTGAATGTATTCATAAGCCCATCGAACACAATCTTGGATATTCCTTGATTTCAAAAAACCATATTGGTTAGTATGCACCAATTTAAGGATTTTTTTCATGTAGTCTATTAGCAAGGATTTTGGTGATCAATTTGAGACACAAGTTCAACAGCAAAATAGGCCTGAAATCATTCGGGCTCTCCGGAGATTGAGTTTTTGGAATCAAAGTAATAAAAGAATTGTTGATACTTTGAATATTGACTGAACAATTCAAAAACTCATGACATAATCTGTAAAAATCATATTTGATGATAGGCCAACAAATCTTAAGAAATAATTCGCAGAAACCATCCGGGCCAGGGGTGATGACCCACAAGTATAGGGGATCACAACAGTCTTCGAGGGAAGTAAAACCCAAATTTATTGATTCGACACAAGGGGAGCCAAAGAATATTTATAAGCCTTAACAGATGAGTTGTCAATTCAGCTGCACCTGGAAACAGACTTGCTCGCAGCGGTTTATCAGTAGCAACAGTTTTATAGTGGTGATAGTAGCAAAACAGTAACAACAATAGTAAAACAAAAGCAGTAATAGTAGCAATAGTAAATAGTAGGATTAAAGGCTGTAGGCATAGGGATAGATGTACGGGCGTTGCATGGATAAGATAATTCATGAAATCAGTGAGACATGGGCATTGCAGATAAATAATAATAAAGCATCCTAGTACTAAACAATCATAGGCATGTGTTCCGTATATAGTCGTACGTGCTCGCAATGAGAAACTTGCACGACATCTTTTGTCCTACCAGCCTGTTGCAGCAGGGCCTCAAGGGAAACTACTAGTAATTAAGATACTCCATTTAATAAAGTACCGGAGCTAAGCATTAACACTCGGTGAACACATGTGATCCTCACATCATAGCCATCCCCTCCGGTTATCCCAATTTCTGTCACTTTGGGGCCTCGGGTTCCGGACAACGATATGTGTAAACAACTTGCAGGTAAGATCATAAATAACAAGTATCATCATAAAACAATAACAAGTTCAGATCTGAGATCATGGCACTCGGGCCCAAAGTGAAAAGCATTAAGCACAACAAGTTGCAACAATGTCATAAGCACTAAAAGTGGATACTAGGCACTATGCCCTAACAATCTCATAGCAAATTACATGAATGATCTCATCCAATCCCTACCATCCCCTCCGCATACAGCGGGAATTACTCACACATGGATGGGGGAGTCATGGATGGTTGATGGAGAGATGTCGGTGATGATGGTGATGAAGATCTCCTCCAAATCCTCGTCCCGGCAGGGTGCCAGAATGGAGTTTCTGGTTCCGAATCACGGTTTCTGATGGTGGCGGCGCAGCGGAAGTCTATATGGGAGAAACGCCGAACCTCCGCTCCTTCCAGGTCAGAGGGTATATGTAGGCGGAAGGAGGGGTCGAGGTGATGGCTGAGGCGGCCTCACAACAGGTGGGCGCGGTCAGGCCTGGGCCGCGCCCCCTGGTTGTGTGCCGGCCTCCCAGCCCCTCTCTGTCTCGTCTTCTGGCTCCGTGGGTCTTCTGGTGAAATAGGATTTTTGCAATATTTTCCCGGATTTTTACTGAAAGTTGGATTTCTGCACAAAAATGAGGCACCATAGCAATTCTGCTGAAAACAACGTTAGTCCGTGTTAGTTGCATTCAAAACACACAAATTAGAGGAGAAACAATAGCAAAAGTGTTCGGGAAAGTAGATACGTTTTGGACGTATCAACTCCCCCCAAGCTTAGCTTATTGCTTGTCCTCAAGCAATTCAGTCAACAACTGAGTGCGATAAAAGAAACTTTCACGAACACATTTGCTTCATAATATGTAAATATTCCCACTATATGATCGAATACTCAGGCAATTCATAATAAGAAATATGCAACTAATGTTACCTCATAGTCAAGCAGGCTATGAAAGAGTGCCAATATACTAATAACAAGCAACATGATCATAAGAAGCTACAAGATTGTAATGCTCATAATAAGATATGAAAGAGTGGTATCCCGCTTGCCTTTATTTGTGGAGCAAAACATAAATGCTGAGGCACCTCTGAAGTTCAAAGGAAGACTAGAAGTAAAAAAATCAAAGATACAAGCATCAAAGTTATACCACAATTAACCGTGTTCTGGGACAAGCACATTACACTAAGAATAACAGCTATGCTCTCAAGAAGGTGCTTAAAGTTAGAAGATGAAGACTCAACATAAAAGTAAAAGAAAGGCCCTTCGCAGAGGGAAGCAGTGATTTAACATGTGCTAGAGCTTTTCATTTGTGAAATAGAGATAAAAAAATTATTTTGAGAGGTGGTTGTTTCATGTCAACGACTGGCAATGGGGACTTGCTATCTTCCATAATAAACAAGTGAGAGCGGTTCCGAGTTCTTTGAAAATTTGGCACATTGGTGCTCTTTTATAAAGCTTTGGCACTCCTCCCCACCTTTTTTTCCTTTCTCAAACCATGGCTAACCGATTCCATCGGGTGCCCACCAACTTTCACATACCATGGAGGAGTGCTCTTTTTTCTTTTCTTTTTTTAGATTAGATTACAATGGTCTGACCAACTCCGTTGCAAAATTAATGACGAGCAGATGAAGCTACCTAGTCGAGGGGTACTCAATTTAATATGGAATATAGCAATTTCGACCACTACGTCCCCATGAGCTAAAAACATTGGCACAAAATGAGAAGTAGTTGAAAGTTTTGAAAGGTAGCACATGAAAATTTACTTGGAATGGCTTGCAAATACCATGCATAGGAATTTATAGTGGACTCTTTGGGGTTACTTGGTTGTTAGGAGTTGGATGCACGAGAAGTATTCCCTCTCAGTACAAGTGATGGCTAGCAAAAGACTGGGAAGCGACAATCGAGAGAGCAATAACTGTCATAATCATGCTTGCGACAAAACAAAATTAATATAGGCATAAAAATGATACAAGAACTCTGAGGCAAAGTAAATCATCGAGGCTTAATTGACTTTTTGTTCCGTCATATGCATGCTTGAGCATATGCCAAGTTGATTCAAATGAAACTTTCAGAGGAGGATACCACAATAACATACCATATTATGAATAAAACAATGCAAGCAAGCGTCTACATGACATGCTACAAACTATTAGTAAATTGGAACTAATCATATGAGAGCAAGAACTACAAAGCATCCATTAGATAACATATACCTTACATGAACCAACTAAGCATGTCCACATAGATGAGTATATGTACAAAAATGAAAACAAATAGGGTTCATACCAGCCTCTTACCACATCTCGGATTGTCATATGTCGTCATTATTGCCTTTCACTTGTGTGGCTTGAATAATATGAAGTGAATACCAAGCTCCAATAGAGTCACGGGAGACTGAACTCTGCAACAAACTTTACAAAACCGAAAATAGCAAACAAGGCAAAATATTTTTGGATTTTTCAAAAATCAAACCAAAAATAGCAAGTAAATCAAACCAAAGCTAGAAACTAAAAAGGCAAACAAAGAGAAACAACGGGAATATTTTTGGTCTTTTTGTGTTTTGGAATGTAGAAATAAGAACAAGAACAATAAAGAAAAGAAAGCGAAACATGGATATACAAAGTACCGACAAAATATGATATGTAGATGAGTGAAGCGTCGGTGTACCTCCCCCCAAGCTTAGGCTTTTTTGGCCTAAGTGGAGATCAATCCCAGCTCGGCCATGAAGTGGCATCCCCAAAATATGACGAAGAAGCACCTTTGTCCTGATATGAGCTCGAGGGCGCCCCGGTGTGGTATGTGGTGTAGTGATAGGCTGGCGCCTCCTCTTCCTCTTGGTCCACATCGCCATGATGTACATTGAAGCCGAGCAACCTAAGCTGCTCGTCCAACTCCTCCTTCGAGTGTGACCATGGTCTACTGTGAATACTGAACAAACTAGGCTGTGGCAAGGGCACTTCCCTTTCCTCTCCATCAGTGAATAACATTCTATAAACTAATTTCCCTGCACATGAGTTAGCAGTAACAAAATGATGGAGCTTCATGGCAGCAAGATTGAGCCTCTATGGAGCCAACAATATATCATGAGGAGCAATAGAAAGTCCAAGAATAGCAATAATGTGTGAGCAATAATGCCTCCATAAATAGGCCCCCTAGCGGCTAGGCGACGAGCAATAAGAGCACCGAGGTTATACTTCTTGCTAACATCAAGAGCGGTAGCTAGAAAGGCTAAATGATAGTTGGAGATATTGCTAGTGTTCCCCTACCGAGAATATTAGTGGCAAGATAGTAAGTAAAATATCTAATAGCTGGAAGTTGAATGTTTCTTATCTTGCCATGCTGTGTTGTGCGGTCGTCATTGTTAGTTACTCCTCGGTAGAGCTCCAACAAATCAGTGGGCTATTGTAGCATCTTCTTTGCCGTCCCAAACATGGGAATACCTAAAATATCACAAAACTTCTCCAAAGACATGGTGATAGGCTTATCATAAATCTTAAATGCAATGGAAGGATTGAAATGAGAGTTAGTGAATTTAAAGCTTTCAATGAAAATCTTTGTGAGAATAGCATATTGATTACTCTCATCCGTCATGTATGTAGTCAATCCAACCCTGTTAATAAGGAGTAAGAAATCCTCAAGAATCCCTGCATCACTCAAAAAGTTAGCACAAGGGAAGGTGGATGGATGCGCATCTCCATCGTCTCCCTCAATGTTTGGTGACATAAGATCTTCATTGTAGGATATCCTACATTGAGCAGTAGATCTTGAAGTCCTTGATGACCTTGGTGCTTCTCTTTCAAAGACTTCTCCATAGGTGTAGTTGTCCATCCCCCTTTTCTGAAATTTTTAACAAACCTCATAAAAAGTGATTTTGAGACAAACAAATGTAGGGAACTACTATAGGGAGTTACTAGAGGGCTAACATGCATCAAAATAACATTTCTAAGCAATAGAACAAGCATGCAAACTCATTTCACCTGTAACCTATAGAGCTAAAATACTGAAGAAATACTACACTAAACAAAATTCTACTTGGACAATCGGAGGAGTCACATACCGGAGAACAAATGCTCCAAATCTTAGCAACAATGATGGGCTGAGCAAGGAGATCGAAAAATTGAGATGGAGAGCAGCAAGAACACGAGTTTGAGCTGGGGTGTCGTGATTTTTCGGGAGAGAGAAAAAGCTAGGGATGAAGAGATAAGTGAGAGGCCAGGGGCCCCCCTCACCATAGGTGGGCGCGGCCAGGCTTGGGCCGTGCCCCCTGGTGGTGAGGTAGCGTGGTGGGTCCCCCTGAGGTCTCCCAGGTGCCTCTCTGCCCCATTTTTGACATAAAAATTTAAAAAGATTTTTTTGGAATTTTTCGAGAAACTTTATTTTTGAAGATTTTTCAGAAAAATGATAAGAGAATAAAACTCGGGAAAACGATGATGGAGCGATAGAAAGCAATTCCAACTCAACCTTACAGCAGCTCTAAGACATTCTAATATGAAACTAAGAAAGGGAACGAAAAAGGTGCAAGTAAATATGAGTGAGGTAAGTAAATGCGGTGAAAACGAAGTTTCATTCATATAAAATCACTTTGTTAACAAGGTTGATCAAGTCTTGTTACCAAACCAATTTTATATGAGGCAAAACTTTGCATTTCACTATATGCTTATGTTACCTCGACCTTGATAGGCACAGTCCCAATCATGATAATTTATATTCTTCCTTGGGCTTTCGCTCTGAACAAATAATTTGACCAACTCTGATGGTCTCAATATTCTTGATTGAATTTAGAGCATTCTTTCTATCAATCTTCTTGGGAAAATAGACCGTGTACTCTTTGTCATTGACATTAAAAGTTACTTTTCCTTGGTTGCAATTAATAACTGCACCTGTAGTGTTTAGAAAAGGTCTCCCAAGAATAATAGACATATTATCATCTTCAGGCATTTCTAACACCACAAAGTAACTTAATATTAAACAACTGTTAGCAACTTGAACAGGAACATTTTCACATATACCAATAGGAATAGTAGTAGACTTATCAGTCATTTGCAAAGATATATCAGTTGATACCAATTTTTCTAGATCAAGTCTCTTATAAAGAGAAAAAGGCATGACACTAACTCCATCTCCCAAATCACATAAAGCAGTTCTAACATAGTTATTTTTACTGGAGCAAGGAATAGTTGGTATACCTGGATCTCCAAGCTTCTCCGGAACTTTACCATCAAAAGAATAATTAGCAAGTAAAGTGGAAATTTCCTCATTAGGAATCTTCCTTTTGTTAGTAACAATATCTTTCATATACTTTGAATAAGGAGGCATTCTAATAGCATCAGTCAAAGGAATTTGCAAAAATAAAGGTCTCATCCATTCACAAAACCTGTTGTAGTGTTCTTCTTCCTTGGATTTGTGTTTCTTATGAGGAAAAGGCATTGGTTTCTGCACCCAAGGTTCTCTCTCATTACCATGCTTGTTGGCAATGAAGTCTTCTTTGGTGTACTTTGCATTCTTGGCAAGCTTTTCTGGTTCCTCTTTAAATTCTTCTTTATCAGAAGCATTACTTGGTTCAGTTTCAGCATCAGAAATAGAAACACTATTAGGATCTTTACCTGCTTCAGAAGATTCTGCAACTGTTTTATGCTTCTTCTTCTTCTTTTTGGAAGGATTATCATTTCTTGAAGTGTGTTGAGAATCTTGTTCGATCCTCTTAGGATGTCCTTCGGGATATAAGGGGTCTTGAGTAGTAGCACCTCCTCTTGTGCGTATTTCACACGCTTGTTTTTCTCTTGCAACATTAACTAGCAAGTCTTTTTGCACCTTGGTAAGCTGATCAATTTGAGTCTGAACCATTTGAAAATGTTTGACAAGTATCTTCACATCATTGGAGGTTCTCTCCACAATATCCTGCAACTTGTTAATAGCTCTAGAATTTTGCAACAAATGATTCTGCACCCTTCTATTAAAATTATCTTGCTTAATAATAAAATTATCAAACTCATCTAAGCATTGATCAGGAGGTTTAGAGTAAGGAATATCTCTATCATCAAAGTGTTGGAGAGAGTGTACCTCAATAGTAGATGAGTGAGGGTTTGGCTTACATAATTCTTCTATAGGAGGTAAATTCTTCACGTCTTCGGATTTAATCCCTTTCTCCTTAAGAGATTTCTTGGCTTCCCTCATAACTTCATCATTTAATTCAATCATTCCTCTCTTCTTTGGTGTTGGCTCTGGAGTTGGCGCTGGTGTTGGTGTTGGTGTTGGTGTTGGTGTTGACTCAGCCATAGTCCAATCATCATGATTCCGGCTTATTTTAACTATTAGTTCTTCAGCTTCAGCCAGAGTTCTTTCCCTGAAAACACAACCAGCACAACTATCCAGATATGTCTTAGATTCATCAGTTAGTCCATTATAAAATATATCAAGGAGTTCATTTTTAGGCAATGGCTCTTTAGGCAATGCTCTAATTAAAGAGCAAAACCTTGCCCAGGATTCAGGCAATATCTCTCCTTTTCCCTGTTCAAAGTCAAAGATCTCATGCACAGCAGCATGTTGAGCACTAGCAGGAAAATATTTGAAAGAAAGCATTAACCAAAGCAATAGGACTATTTAGAGATCCAAGAGACAAATTATTAAACCAAGTTTTAGCTGCACCTTTCAATGAAAAAGGGAAAATCTTAGCAACAAAGTAAGTGCGCAGCTTAATATCATCAGAAAACAAATTACTCAAGGTAGAAAGCTCATTCATATGGGCCATAGCACTTTCATCTTCAGTACCACAAAAAGGGTCTTTCTCAACAATAGATATGAAAGATAAATCTAAAGAGAAATCATAATACTTATCTCTAATATTTATGGGAGAAGCAGCAAACTTAGCATCAGGAGATAATTTATATCTAACAGCATGTCTTGCTAGAAGTTCCTTAACAGCATTAGCGTCACGAGTGGCATGAGCTTCGGCAATAAAATCATCGTCAAGCTCAATATAAGTGTCATCAAGATCATCACTAGGGCATTCCCTAGACTCAGGTGAACTAACAGGTGTAACGGTAGTGTTCCCCAATTGCTTTGTCCTAGCAATTGTAGCATCTAAAAAGGAACCTAACAAACCACTCTCATCAAGCATAGTAGAAGCATCATCTAAATTATCAGTGGCATTTTCAAACTCAGCAGAAGAAGTAGCAGTAGCGTGTGCATGTGGTGGTGTAAGCAACTTACTCATAACAGATGGTGAATCAAGAGCAACAGAGGTGTTCAGAGTCGTACCTCTTCTTGTAGTGGATGGCAATATAGGAACTTTTCCATCACGAGGTTTACCCATGATGAATGGATTGCAGCGAACAATATGAATTCCAAGTGAACTTACAAATAAAGCTATGCTCCCCAGCAACGGCGCCAGAAAATAGTCTTGATGACCCACAAGTATAGGGGATCGCAACAGTCTTCGAGGGAAGTAAAACCCAAATTTATTGATTCAACACAAGGGGAGCCAAAGAATATTTATAAGCCTTAACAGATGAGTTGTCAATTTAGCTGCACCTAGAAACAGACTTGCTTGCAGCGGTTTATCAGTAGCAACAGTTTTATAGTGGTGATAGTAGCAAAATAGTAACAGCAATAGTAAAACAAAAGTAGTAATAGTAGCAATAGTAAATATTAGGATTAAAGACTGTAGGCATAGGGATAGATGTACGGGCATTGCATGGATAAGATAATTCATGAAATCAGTGAGACATGGGCATTGCAGATAAATAATGATAAAGCATCCTAGTACTAAACAATCATAGGCATGCGTTCCGTATATAGTCGTACATGCTCGCAATGAGAAACTTGCATGACAACTTTTGTCCTACCAGCCTGTTGCAGCAGGGCCTCAAGGGAAACTACTGGTAATTAAGGTACTCCTTTTAATAAAGTACCGGAGAAAAGCATTAAAACTCGGTGAACACATGTGATCCTCACATCATAGCCATCCCCTCCGGTTATCCCAATTTCTGTCACTTTGGGGCCTCGGGTTCCGGACAACGATATGTGTAAACAACTTGCAGGTAAGATCATAATAACAAGTATCATCATAAAACAATAACAAGTTCAGATCTGAGATCATGGCACTCGGGCCCAAAGTGACAAGCATTAAGCACAACAAGTTGCAACAATGTCATAAGCACTAACAGTAGATACTAGGCACTATGCCCTAACAATCTCATAGCAAATTACATGAATGATCTCATCAAATCCTTACCATCCCCTTCGCCTACAACGGGAATTACTCACACGTGGATGGGGGAGTCATGGATGGTTGATGGAGAGACGTCGGTGATGAAGATCTCCTCCAAATCCCCATCCCGGCAGGGTGCCAGATCGGAGTTTCTGGTTCCGAATCGCGGTTTCTGATGGTGGCAGCGCAGCGGAAGTCTATCTAGGAAAAACGCCGAACCCTCGCTCCTTTCAGGTCAGAGGGTATATGTAGGCGGAAGGAGGGGTCGAGGCGATTGTCGAGGCGGCCTCACAACAGGTGGGCACGGTTAGGCCTGGGCCGCGCCCCCTGGTTGTGTGGCGGACTCCCAGCCCCTCTCCGTTTCGTCTTCTAGCTCCGTGGGTCTTCTGGTGAAATAGGATTTTTGCAATATTTTCCCGGATTTTTACTAAAAGTTGAATTTCTGCACAAAAATGAGACACCATAGCAATTCTGCTGAAAACAGCGTTAGTCCGTGTTAGTTGCATTCAAAACACACAAATTAGAGGAGAAACAATAGCAAAAGTGTTCGGGAAAGTAGATACGTTTTGGACGTATCAAGGGGAACGATCATTTGGCATATGAGCCACAACTAGGTCTATTTCATCGTTCGTGAAGGGATGAGACAGCTTTTGAAGATCTTCTAGATGATTTAGATATGGGTTGAAATCAAAAGAAGATGAAATAGGAGTACTCACACCAAGTCTCTATTTGAAAGAATGCTAGAGAAGTCCAGCTTTCTCATGATGATCCACGGCAACAGACCCATCTTCTCTAGCCACGGAGGAATAGGTATTTTTTCGAAACCTTATTGTCGCCATAGAATGGAAGAAGGATGTATTTTCATCTCCAAGTTTTGCCCATCTAGCTTTGCAGCGTTTTTTCCAATATTCATGCTTACACAGTAACAAATGTTGAAGCCTTCTTTTAACAATATTCCAAAAATTCCATTCCGAAATGTGTAACATTCTTTGCTCTTTAATATCATCCATCATCATGATGACTGAGTTAGAGTTCGATATAAGTCCGTTGAGCACCTGAAAAGATGAGCTCCAATTTCTTAAGCCTTTACGTCAAAGTTTTAGCTCACTTGAAAGGCATTTAGCAGCATCGCCTGGACAATTGATATTCCATATAGTATTGACCACATCTAAGAATCCTGGCAATCCGATCCAATAGTCCTCAAACCAGAACACCCGAGCTTTAGGAATGGAAGTTCTAATAGAAACCACACAAGGCACATGGTCTGATGTAGGTCTATGATACGTCTCAAACATATCTATAATTTTTGATGCTCCATGCTTGTTTATACACCATTTGCTTTGTGTTTCGTTACACTTCGTGGCGTTTTTATGCATTTTCCGGAACTAACCTACTAACGAGATGCCACAATGTCAGTTCCCTATTTTCTACTGTTTTTGTGTTTCACAAAAGCTACACAAGAAATATTCTCGGAATTGGACGAAACAAAAGCTGAACCTCCTATTTTTACCGAAGCTTTGCGAAGACCGAAGATGAGACGGAGGGGGGCCAGGCTCACCATGAGGTGGCGCGGCACAGCCCCTGGCCGCGCCACCACATGGTGAGGCCACCAGGCCCACCTTCTGACGCTGCCCTTTCACCTATAAATTCCCCTCGATGGGAAAAACCTAAAGGACAGATCGCTTTTCCTCGAAACATACTGCAAGCCACCGCCGTCATCGAAGCGATATCGGGAGGGTCTAGGAGCTCTTCCCGGCACCCTGATGGAGAGGGGAATCCCTGCCGGAGGCCTTCTCCACCACCATGGTCGTCTCCGGAGTGATGTGTGAGTAGTCTACCTTGGACTACGGGTCCATAGCAGTAGCTATATGGTTGTCTCCTCCACCATGTGCTTCATGTTTAGATCTTGTGAGCTGCCCTACATGATCAAGATCATCTTTGTGTAATTCTACATGTTGTGTTTGTTAGGATCCGATGAGTATTGGTACTATGTCAAGTTGATGTGGTGAATTATATATCTTTATGTTATCTCTATGTTGTTTATGATCTTGCATGCTCTCCGTTGCTAGTAGATATCTTGGCCGAGTAGATGCTAGTGACTCCAAGAGGGAGTATTTATGCTCGATTGTTGGGTTCATGCCTCTAGTAATCTGGGGGAGTGACAGAAACTTCTAAGGTTGTAGATGTGCTGTTGCCACTAGGAGAAAACGACATTCTTGTGTCCAAGGACATTTGCTTTGTTTACTTTACGCACTTTGCTTAATGCAGTTATCCGTTGTTCACAACTTAATACCCGATGGTTGCTCGGACGACATCCGGAGGGTGGATTATTAGTCATAGATGCAGTTGGATTGCGGTCTATGTATTTTGTCGTAATGCCCAGAGTGAATCTCATAGTGATCCTTATGACATATGTACGTTATCATTATTCTATCAATTTCCCAACTGTAATTTGTTTACCCAACATGTTGTTATTTATCTTATGGAGAGACACCACTAGTGAACTGTGGACCCCGGTCCAATTTCCTTTACATTGCTATACCGTTTACTTTTACTCGCACTATTTACCTTTACTTACATACTATTACCCTTTTACCACTCGATACGCTCAATCCTTTGTTTACAGCAAACCGGTGAGATTGACAATCTCATCGTAAGTTGGAAGCAAAGTTCTTGGTTGTGTTGTGTGCAGGTTCCATATTGCTGCTAGGTGAAGAAGCTCCTACGTAACTACGCACCAGGAATTTTTCTGGCGCCATTGTCCGGAGTGCCGCGAAGCTAGCAAGCATCACCTTCTGAAGTTTGGTGTAGCGCCCTGCCTTATCAAAAGACAGAACTCCTGTGTATCTGTGCCATTCCCTGGATCAGTAGATAGCACCACAGTACAAAATAAGTAATCATTGCAATAGCATCAATAATATAACGTAAATCCAGTTACGTAGATCTTCAACCTTACGAGTACACAGCATAAATCATAGTAGCAATGAGCCTCCATCTTCATCAAGTGCCACAGGTAGTCATGTTGGAATGTAAGCTCGAGATCCTACTCCTGGTTCCTTACTCGAATAAAAATCTACACATTTGAATATGCAGCCCCAGACGGGTCAGTACAACAACGTACTAGCAAATTACACATATTTGTGGCATTTTTGAAAAGACTAAACTACATGATATCTGGCTTAGTGGATCTCAAAGGCTAATTTTGCAGAAAGCCAATTTTATCCTATAACTTTCCAAAACCTTTTTAGCAAGATTTTATTTATGAAGGGTTGAAATAACTCCCATACATTACATACTAGCTAGGCATGTAGTTTCTGGGCGAAACTCAACATAGTTGTGAAACAACAGAAACCACCACCCCTCGGAGTGTATGGCCCTGAGCTTCTCTTGATAGTTTCTAGTCAAGTTTTAGAGCATTTAGAGAAGATGATGAGATTCTTCCGATCATTCCATGGCTAGAGACTCAATTGTCCATTCCGAGGACTCGGCTAATCGATTAGATTTTAACACCTTGCAAGGGTTGTGCACTTTCACCTTATCCTTCATTTTACGCCCATACATAAAATGAAACAAGACCTTTCAGAAAAAGCATTCAACCAAACTAGTCTGACCGTACCCCCTATATTTTGCTACCACCTACTGTCAGTACTCTTGGTTGAACCCTTAATCATACTCAATCAAGACAGAGCCCATAATGTCATAAGGCTGCACTCGAAGTACTTTAATCATGGAAGCCTTATTAATCTCTTGAATCCTGAGTGGCCATCCCGAGCGGCATCCTAAGCTACACATCTATCCTAGCATGTGCCCCAGGACCCACCTACTTTACTTTCCATCACATACCATTCCGCAATGTAATGGAAGGAAGTTCCATGACGGATTTGGATGAGTTCCAAAGTTAAGACATTGTGATGGATTGTACAACAAAGGTTGAGTATATGGCTGCTTTAGAAGTAGCAAAAGAGGGCATTTGTGTTAAGAACTTTGTTATCAAACTAGGTGTAGTTCCAAGCTGGCTATTACTGTGAAGATCTATTGTGCGACAATAGTGACAACATGATTTTAGCTAAAGGAACTAAGGTCTCACCAAAGGACCAAATTTATACCCAACTATCTCATTTGAGAATGAGTGATGCGTAGAGACGCAAAGACATGCAAATACACACAGAACTGAAAGTGTCAGATCTGGAGATCAGGTTTACCACATGCAACGCGTACAGATAACACGTGAATGCCATAAGTGTTATATACGCCAGTATCAACTAGATTATTGACTCTAGTGCAAGTGGGAGACTGAAGGGAATATGCCCGAGAGGCAATAATAAAGTGGTTATTATCATATTCCATGTTTATGATAAATGTTTATTTCTCATGCTAGAATTGTATTAATCGGAAACATTAATACTTGTGTGATTAATAAACTAAAAGGTTCCTAGTAAAGCCTCTCTTTTATACTAGCTCGTTGATTAACTGATGATCAAGGTTTCCTGATCATAAACATTGGATGTTGTTAATAACGAGGTCATATCATTAGAAGAATGATATGATGAACACTCACACCCATAGTATGAATAGCAATACGATCAAGTCATCAAGTTCATTGCTATATCAAACTCATACGAAATAGTTCTAATCCTCAGACCATGAGATCATGTTAATCACTGATACCGGAAGAGTGCTTTGATGATATCAAACATCACACCGTCACAGGGTGATTATAACGGTTGATTTGGGTATTCTGAAAGTATTAGTTGAGGCTCATGGATCAAGAGTGGAATTTGTCCGACCCGATGACGGGAAGATATTCTCTGGGCCCTTCTCGGTGATATTGCATTAGAATCGCTTGCAAGCATGTGACTAGGTCACAGGAATGCATTATCACGGAACGAGTAAAGAGACTTGTCAAGAACGAGATCGAACTAGGTATGGTTGATACCAAATGATTGGATCTCGGACAAGTAATAATATCGCGAGACAAGGAATTAACTATGTTCGTTATTGGTTCACACGATCACTAGTTCATCGTTGAGTAAGTGGGAGTCATCATGGATTTCCAGATCCCGCTGTTGATTATTGATCAGAGAGGAGTCTCGATCATGTCCACTTTATTCACGAACCGTAGGGTGACACACTTAAGGTTCGCTGACGCGTTTTGAGTGGATTTGGAACTCTGGCTAAATTATTGGACATCACAGGGGTTGTTTCAGAAAAGCACCAAAACTGTTTCGGTATATCGAAATGACTCAAGGGGGTGAATGTTAATGTTTGTTAATTGATTGAATTAACAAATATTAAAGAAATAAAAATGTTTTATTAATTCAATAAGTGTGGATTTTAATTAACATGAATGTCATGCAAAATTAAAATGGGGGTTACTCATTTGATGAGGGGGGTTACCTTTCCATGAAGGAGGGGGTTACCACCACCATGAAGAGGAGAAAAGGGGGGGGGGGGCTGGCCGCACCCTCATGGATGGCTGCCCCCTCTCTCCTATATATATGTTGGACATGCTCCTCTTCTCCCTACACTTAGTTGCTTCCATCCCCTACCTTGTTGCTCCACACCATGGCTGTTGCTTAAGCGAAGCGCTGCCGAAATTGTTAGCCACCAACACTTGGAGAAGTGGAGGAGGAGGAGTTCCAGCGGATCCCTACTTCTGCTGCCCCGCTGGACCGAGGGCATGGAGGTCGTCACCGAACCGTACGTGTATCCGAGTACGGGGCGCTGCCACTTGTGGCGCCGTGTACACGATCTTGTGATCGTCAAGTGAACCACTACGTCGACTACGTCAAGTGAACAACTACGTCAAATACATGCGTCTTCATTGACTCTCCATCGTCAACGTTTGTGCGGGAACGTAATCCCCGCTTACGGTCATCGAGGGTTAGTCTCCGTTGCTACCAACTCGTAGAGTATCTTGGCTAGTTTATGTGTTCTTGCGTAGGAATTTTTTTGTTTTCTATGCTACGAACCCATCAGTGGTATCAGAGCCATCTCTATGCGTAGTTGGTATGCACGGTTAGAACACATGTGGATGTGGGCGTTGATGATCATGTTATTGCAATTTTTTTTGTATTTTGGATCATAGTGGCATAGTGGGATTGAAGCTGCCCGAGACTAACATTACGTGACCGCGTTCACGAGACTTGTCCCACACTTGACATGCTTCGGCATATGTGGCTTTGCGGGTGCACGTTTCTCCCACTATAGTTATGATCTATTTTACAAAGAGTTGTTAATAATATTTTTATCACCGTTGTGGTTACATGTTCGTAGGTAAGAACGGTTCTTCCTAGAAAGTCCCAAACCACGTAAAATATGCAAGACAAATTAGAAACGTCTAACTTGTTTTTGCAGGGCATGTGATGTGATATGGTTAAATTGTTTATGTTACAAATTGTATGCAATGATCCTTTTTGTAAGTTATAAACAACCGGCAGGAGCCATATGGTTGTCTTTACATTTAAATGGCCTGCGTGCCGAATATATATATCCAAGTGATATATTGTAATGGAGGAAGACAACCAAGGTGGCGCGCCATGGACCTTGGTGCTACGCTGGTGGAATGATGGAGATCATGCCATGACGCATAAGATGGAGATCGAATGCGTGAAGGACCATATCATATCACATTATATATACATGTGATGTTTATCCTTTTATGCATCTTATTTTGCTTAGATTTGATTGCGCGGTAGCATTATAAGATGATCCCTCTCACATAAATATCAAGATAAAAATGTGTTCTTCCATAGCATGCACCGTCAAGAAAGTTCGTCGTTTCGAGACACCACGTGATGATCGGGTGTGACAGACTCTACGTTCACATACGACAGGTGTAAGACAGTTTTACACACGCGAGTGCTATGGTTCTACTTGGCGAGCCTAGCATGTACAGACATGGCCTCGGAACACGAACCGAAAGGTTAAGCATGAGTCATATGGTTGATATGATGAACATGGTGATGTTCGCCTTTGAAACTATGCCGTTGCACGTGATGATCGGTTGCGGTATAGTGAATTTGGTTCGTGTAATCACTTAAGAAAACTAAGAGGGATGTTGTTTTTAAGTGGGAGTTCATTTAGTAATTTTGAATTATAGAACTCAATTTATCATGAACTAAATCAAAGTGAATTTGCATAGTTTGTTGTAGTTATTGGCATCCGTTTACTACCTTGCGATTAGTATAATTGAGATAATAGAACTATAGAATTCTGGATGTTAACTTTACGAACTGGTATCGTACTGTTTGAATGCCAATCTAAAGTTTAAAGTCCTATTGCAAGCTTTTAGCAAACCTTGGTTACTCGATAAAATTTAATAAGTAATATTAAATCAAGAGTAACAATTCCAGTGTTAGTATCTAAGTATCACACTTGCCTCCATGATCCTTGATATTCAAAAGTTGTTTTTAGTATCAAGGTTATCTAGGAGCTGAAAGAATTGTTTCATAAACTATTATATGTGGAAGATATTTTGATATCTGAAACAATGTTTGGTTGCAATGTGATAGAGTATAATTTAGTAAGACACATGTTCTCATATTGTATGAGAATTTGTGAAGATTGGAGACGCTAGGCGTCTAGATCTCCTAAAAAGGTTTTGGGAACTAACATTATACTCAAAATTCGTCCTCATGAGCTATAGTAGCTTGATCATGAAAGTTGTCATGATAGGATGAATTAGAAGATGTAGGTAAAATGTTTACTACACTAAAAGATTACTAAAGAATGGAATTTGGAAGAACACCAAATATGTGATTATGGTGATCTACTTCAAAGTGTGAGTCCAAGGGTACTAGTGTTTGACTAATCATGCCTTGAACTATGTGCCATGTGTATGGCGCCACTATTAATGTTGATAGATTCTTCTAGAAGGAAAAGAATTCCTGAAAGATAATCCGAAATTTATTCTGGCAGAAAAGAAAAGACTGGAAATGTCCAGCTCAGGTATATAGAAGATATACATGTTATGGGTGCATTCGTTGCTTGTTAAAACAATGTGGTTCTTGGGTATTTGATACTAAATTGGTTGGTATGAACTATCATACAAACAACGCAATACAAGAACTACAATGGCCTAATTAACTAGCAAATGAATATGGGATGATTCTTATCGAAAACAAATAAAGTGTTATTGTGTTTCGTTGGAATTAAACCTAGCCTTCAAGATTTGTTTGAATAATTGTTATTTTGTTCTGGTATTATGAGAACAATGGTTGTTCAAATTATTACCGCATTCATAAAAGATGGATGAACGCTTATCTTGCTGGAGAAATCACATCCATAACACTGATGCTAAAAAAACGTCTCAAGACAAATGATTGGAAGATCACTTATGAGTGACACCACCGTTTAAATCATATTGGAAAGTAAACATGAAGAAACTCCATGTTGATGGGATTTTGGCGTCTTTTGATTTTGAATCAATTGACGCTTGTGAAAATTTCCTAGAGATGATTAAAACTCCATTTGTAGGCCAAAGAAGAACGGGCGACTAACTTATTGGATATTGTACATGTTGATGTATATAGTCCATTATGTGTAGCCGTGTGTGGTGAATTCTTGAACTTCATTTACTTTAACCGATGATTTGAGTAGATATATGTGTATATTTACTTGATAAGGAAGAAGCATGAAATATTTGAAAAATGTTCAAAGTATTTCTAGATGAAGTGGAAAATCATTGTAACAAGAGAATAAAGAATTTATGATTTGATCATAAAGGAAGATATTTGAGTTACAAGTTTAGCAAACACCTAAAAGTTGAGGAATCGTTCCATAGACTTGTATTTCCCGAAACACCATAGGAGTATGGAGTGTTCGAGAGATGAAATCAAACTTTGTTTGACATCGTTGGATCAAAGGTGTCATCTGTAAAACTGCCATTATATTTTTAAAGATAAAGCTTTAGAGACTACTGCTTTTACACTGAAAAGAGCGCCATCATGATCCGTTGAAATGACACCATATGAGTTATGGCATGGGATAAAACCCAAGTTGTCTTTTCTAAAATTTTGGTATGCTAGGCATATATAAAATGTTTACAACCAAAGTCGGATAAATGCTTCTTTGTAGGTTATCCCAAAGTAACTATTGGGTATTCCTCCAGAACACCTAAGACAAAAGTGTTTGTCGCTGAAAACGTCAAGTTTCTTGAGAAGGAATTTTTCGCAAAAAGTGAAGTGGGAGGACAATAGAACTTTGATTAGGTTGTTGAACCTAAGCTATATGTGCTGAGTAGCGCAGCGCTGGGAAGTGTCCCGGAGGCGGCCACAATGCGCATGGCTATCGTACCTCAAAGGTTGTGGTCACATAGATCTAAGTTCCTATTGAACCGCGTGAGTCGGATAACAATCAAATAGTTAGATTGGAGAACAGATCATTATTGTTTGACAATGATGAACCGACTACATGCAAAGAAGCGATGATGGGCCCTGACTCCGTCAAATGGATAGAAGCCATAAAATCCGTGATAGTTCCATACACGAGAATTCAAGTTTATGAACTTGGAAGACCCTCAAAAGGCATGAAGCCTAATGAACGTATTTGGATCTGTAAAGACAGACATGGATGTTTAACATCTTTGAAATAGTCGACACATCGTTAAAAGAGTTTATGATTGTGTTCAATGAGTTGACTATGACAAGATTTGATCTTTCATAGCGATATTTTGTCTGGAAGGATTACTGTAGCAACCACTACATATGCCAGGTTTGGTATATGTTAGTTGAACAAACAAGACAACATTCTTCTAATAGAATGGTTACCTAGGACATGTACATGACATGGTCCAATGGGTTTTGTAAATTCAAAGGATGCTAAAAGGCATGCAAACTTCAATGGTTGAAGTAAGCATCGCGGAGTTGGAATATTCACCGTGATGAAATAATTAAAAGGTTTAGTTTCATCAGATACGATGAATATGCTTGCATTTGCAAGAAATTAAGTGGGAGCGCTGAGACATATTTTCAGTACATTATGTAGAAGACATATTGTTAATTGGAAATGATGTATCTTTTATTGGCATAGGTTAAGAATTTCATTAAAATTAGATTTCAATGAAAGACGTAGGCAAAACCAAAATATTGGGTCTCGATGTCTATATAGATAGATCGAGGTACCAATATGGTTGTGCCAAAGTACATAGATGAAATATTGAATGATGTTCAATATGGAAACGACAAGAAAAGTTCTTGTCGCATGGAAGAGGTTGAAACAAGATTCAGTTGTTTTTTGACACTTGATGAGTGAAGCCACATGAATGATTTGATCGATCATGTATACCATGATATGTACATATCCAGATATGTCCTATGCTCTAAATGTTATGAGCATATACCAGAGTGATAAAAGTCATAAGATGATCACTGGACAATAGTAGAGATATCCTTATGTGCTTTGGAAGGACTAAGGATATATATTATGTATGACAAAGTGACACATAATTCATTATAAAGTGTTACATTGATACTAAGTTTGTCACAAGATACAAATTAAGTTTATCTCAATTTTAGCTGTATGTTTAGGTGGCACAATGTAATGGAAGGAAGTTCCATGATGGATTTGGATGAGTTCCAAAGTTAAGACATTGTGATGGATTGTACAACAAAGGTTGAGTATATGGCTGCTTTAGAAGTAGCAAAAGAGGGCATTTGTGTCAAGAAGTTTGTTATCAAACTAGGTGTAGTTCCAAGCTGGCTATTACTGTGAAGATCTATTGTGCGACAATAGTGACAACATGATTTTAGCTAAAGGAACTAAGGTCTCACCAAAGGACCAAATTTATACCCAACTATCTCATTTGAGAATGAGTGATCCGTAGAGACGCAAAGACATGCAAATACACACAGAACTGAAAGTGTCAGATCTGGAGATCAGGTTTACCACATGCAACTGAAAGATCATATCGAGCCCCATGTGTGGTTTTGGTAATTAATGACTATCCCTATGGACTAATGGTTGTATTGAGTCATATGTGTAGGACTTGTCCATAGACAATGCTTGAACCATTTGTTGGAGTCAAGGTTGTAAGAAGAAGATTATGTGTTGACCAAGGTGTTATTCAAGGAGTGATCCAAAGATTGGTCTTAAGGGATTTGAGCTTATGTGAAGTGTGTCTTGAAGAATAAGATTGAGTGATCTCTCATGTGTATCCTCAAGACACCATCATTATGGAGAAAGAAGAATTGATTCGAGGATTGATCAAGTCAAAGCGCAAGTTCAAGATGAGCAACTAGAAGAGAACATATGCTTGAAGCTTGCCATCTATATTGTGATCATGGATATGTGAAGATATGCTTAAAGAGAGTCTCTTCCATAGTGGAGTATGGGGGAGTAATCCGCAAGACTTCATCAAGCAAGCTCAATCAAGAAAGGTGGTCCAACTTGAGAAGATCAAGATCATCATTATCCATCTCAAGTGGAATGCTCAAGGCAAAGGTATGATAGTGTTAGGGTTTCTTTCTTACCGGTCTCATGATGTTAGTTGTGAGACCGGGTTATAGGATCGATAGCCGTTCTATCAAGAGGGGCTCTCGAGTGAGTAACTTAATTATATCGTTTGGAGAGAGCTCAAACCTTTGCATACTTGGCATCATCTTTCTTGGTTCGTATTTGGGTTTTATCCATGTGAGGTTCTAGAGCTTGTGGTTATTTCCATGACAAGCTCTAGCTCATCAAAAACGGATTTCGCATGAAGCTCTTATTGCGTTTTTGATGTTTGGAGGTTTTACCGGTTTGTCTTCGAAGAGAGGTCAAACCTTTCATCATTTGGTTTTACCCTCCTTTGTTGGACTATGATGTTTCTCTGCATAAAGTTGTAGAGCTTGTTATTGTGATTCCAACGAGCCCAAGATCATCGAAAACGGAGTCCGGATGCTCAAGTTATTGCCGTTTTCGTTTTGATGTTTCTGCCAGTTTCAGGAGGGGCGGCTTTAGCCGGCCCAGGGCCGGAAATAGCCGGACCGGGGCGCTCGATTGCCTCTCTATTTCAGTCCGGATTTTTGTCCGGCTTTAGCCGGTCTGGCCGGCTTTAGCCGGTGTTAAGTCCGGCTTTAGCCGGTCTAAATGGCTGTAACGGTCATATTTCGTGGGGAGGACCTATAAAAGGACCAACTTCTTCCCCAAGGGCGGTTAGCTCGTTTTTCCTCTCTTTCTCTCTCTCCCACCATTGTTGACCTTGGAAAGCTTGCCCATCTCTCAATCCCTCCCATGATTCTTGCATATTTTTGAGGGAAAAGAGAGAGGAGATCTAGATCTATCTTTCCACCAATCAAAATCACCTCTTAGTGAGGGGAACCTCTTGTGGATTTAGATCTTGGAGTTCTTTGTGGATTTCCTTTGTTCTTCCTCTTATATCTCTCCATAGCATTAGTTGCTTTGGTAGGATTTGAGTGAGAAGGATTTGAGCACCTTGTGTGCTCTTGCCATTGCATAAGTTGCATCGGTTTGAGTTCTCCCTGGAGATTCGAGTAAGTGAAAGTTTGTGAGCTTATTACTCTTGGGTTCTTGGAACCCTAGACGGCTTTGTGGCTTTGTGGCTTTGTGGTGCCTTTTTGGCTATTCTTGGGAGCCTCCAATTAAGTTGTGGATGCGTGCCCCAAGCTTTGTGTAAAGGCCCGGTTCCGCCTTGAGGAACCCCTTAGTGGAAGAGTGAGCTAGGCCTTTGTGGCGCAAGCTCACACCGGAGAATAGGGTGAGGCCTTTGTGGCGTTGGTTAGGCCTTTGTGGCGATACCACACCCCTTCAACGAGACGTACTCCCTTTCAAGGGAGGAACTCGGGAATACATCATCGTCTCCGCGTGCCTCGGTTATTCCTATACCCGAGCTCTTTACTTATGCACTTTACATTGTGATAGCCTTCGTGCTTGAAGTTATATATCTTGCTATCACCTTGTTACTTGTATTGCTTAGCATAAGTTGTTGGTGCACATAGGTGAGCCTAGTTTATTTAGGTTTTGTGTGCTTGACAAAATAAACGCTAGTTTAATTCCGCTTTTGTTCAAGCCATTCGTAAAATTTGATATCGCCTATTCACCCCCCCTCTAGGCGACATCTGTGTCCTTTCAATTGGTATCAGAGCCCGGTCTCTCATTTTAGGCTTCACCGCCTTGAGAGCAAAGATGTCGGCTAGAGGATTAGTGCACAATGACACTTTTATATTCGATGGCACAAATTATGATAGTTGGAAAATTCACATGCTTAATTATTTTCGGGTCATGGACCCATCTATGAAGCGAATTGTAGATGCGGGTTTTTCTCCTCCAAAGGATACTCAAAATCTATCTTTAGAGGATGAGAAAAACTTGTATCTCAATGCTCAAGCTACTCATGTGATTGTTAATGCTTTGAGCGATGTAGTTACCTTCTCCATCACGCCTTTTCGGAGCGCTCATGAGATATGGACAAAGCTTCAAGAAAAATATGGTGTGTCCAAGATTATTGAGGATGATTGTATTCCTTCCACTTCCGGCCGCAATGAACTTTCATCCACTTCACCAAAGTGTGGCAAGACACAAGGTAATGATATGGTGAGTGGTGATGAAACTTGCAATGGTGATAGTATACTTACTTTTGATGATCCTTCATCTCTATCTCATTGCAATGCTTCATCTTTGGACTTAAACACTTGTAGCCCCATAAATGTTTTACATGCTTGTGTTGATAGTCCTTGCATATCATGTGTAAATTTCTCGAATAAATCTCATGATGATATGCTTGCTTTGTCTTGTTGCCATGATACAAATGCTTGTATTTCCTCTAGTATTTGTGATGCTAACCATATAGAGGAAACCGAAGAGTCTTTGGGCCAAGACAAGGTCTTGAATGGAGCTTCAAGTATTTCTTCATCTTCTTCTTCTCACGGTTCCCACATATGCCTTATGGCTAGGTCTTCAAATCATAATGATGTTGAGGACAATGGTGAGGATGAGGAAAATGAAGAAGACTATATTGAGTATTTAAACAAGAAGGGTAAGGTGGTCTTTGATGCTTTGCATAACCATAAAAATGTTTTGCCCAACTTCTTTGAAATCATGAGTTGTGCTATTGAGAGCACGAAACTCATTGAGATGAAGGAAGAACAAATTGATAAAATGTTTTCTCTTGAGCGTGAGTATGCCAATGATATCCATGATTTAAAATATGCTCTAGAGGAAGAGCAAGAGCTTTGGGTTTCTCTTGAGGAGAAGCTTGAATCCATTGAGGAGTCATGTAATGAAATTATTTCTAAACTCACTAAAGAACGTGACCTCGCTCTTGCCAAGTTGTCTTCTCCTATTCATAATGATAATGATGCATGTGCTACTAACTCTACTTCTTGTGAAGCATCTATTTTGAAGGAGAATGTTGAGCTAAGGGCTCAACTTGAATTGCTAACTAGCAAGTATGGGAAATTGGAAGAAATTCATGAAAAGCTATCTAGCTCTAATGAGGATCTTCTAGTGTCCCATGCTCGCCTAAAGTTAGCTCATGAGGCTATATCTACAAAGGTAACATCTTGTGAGCCTCATGTGGGCACTAGCACTATTTCCCAAAATGCAATATTGCCATGTGCTAGTACTAGTAATTCATCCACTCATACTATTTCTACATCTAGTGATGAATTACTCTCCTTGCCTTGTTGCTCTAACAATGTAGCCTCTACTTCCACTAGTACTTGTGTTGTCACTAACCATGTAGAGAAAATCAAAGAGCTCAAGGCCCAAGTTACTTCATTGAAGAAAGACTTGGAAAAACGTCATGAAGGGAAGTCCACACTCAACAAAATCTTGAGTGTGCAAAAATCCCCCAATGACAAGAGTGGACTTGGATTTATCTCTAACAACAAGAAGAAGTCCAAAATATACAAGAAGAAGAAGGGCCAAGAACAAGTCAAGAATTTGGCCAAGATTGTTTGCTTCAAGTGCAAAATTGAAGGGCACCATGTTAGATCTTGCCCTTTGAAGAAAAAGGCACTTAGTGAGAAGCAACAAGGGAAGCGGCCTCAAGTTCAAGCCCTTGCTCAACCTCAAGTTGAAGAAAGGTCACTTCCCAAGAAAAATCAAGCTAATGCTCCCCTTGTGGAGAAATCAAGTGAGAAGAAGGTGAAGAAAAGAACTTGCTACATATGCCATGAGAAGGGTCACCTATCTTCTTCATGCACTAGTGGTAACTCATCCAACCCTATCATAATTGAAGATGCTTATTCACTTTGCAAGGATAAGGTTGGCAATGTGTTTGCCAAATTTGTTGGTGCTCAAAGTGGTGTCAAGAAAAGAACCATTTGGGTTGCCAAACCTATTGTTTCTAACTTCTTAGGACCCAACTTGGTTGGGGACCAACAAGCCATTACTTGAACAATAGGTGTTGTTGGAGGGCATTGGAGACTTGGCCATATCATGAAGAATTAAGGGATCTTCATCAATTATATTTTCTCAAGTCAAGTCAAGTGGATTATCTTGTGTCTATCATATATCCAATGTTCCTCCTTGCGATAACATGTATTCAACTTATCTACATTGAAAGTTACTCGCCCCTTTACATGTGTTGGGTTTTGTATCTTGCATGTGTTTGTATATGTTGTGCTTCCTACTTGCTTCATTTTGAGTAATCAAGTATGTGCATGTTGGTTTGCACACCATGTACGGTTGTTCTTGTTGAGCATTTTGCATCTCGTTTTATCTTACTTGGCTCTTGTAAGAGATTATTGGACTATCCCATTTTGGGGGAGTGATATGCTTTGCACTTCACAATTCTAAAAATGTGTGTACATGAGGAATACCACTTAGTATTGATATTTAAAGATTATCTAGTTTCTATGTGGTATGTCATTCTCATGAGAAATTCAAATTCTATAATGTCCATTAATCATCTTGTTGGATTTTATTTGCCTCTTGTGAAAATAAATGTTTTATCATATTATGGGGGAGTAATATGCTTTGTGCATACTACAAACCAATATAATGTGTATATTCGAGGTTGTGTCACATAGTGTTGATATTGTAAATTATCTTGCTTCTATGTGGCATGTTTTCTCAAACAAGTTCCAATTTGCCAAATTGTTTTATTGCTCATGTTTTGGATCTTGTTTGTGAGATACTTTCTTGATAGGGTTTTCCTAAAATGTGGAATACTACATCAAAGTTGGAAAACCATTTGCTTCAAGTTATCCTAATCATTGCCTTGCGTGATTGTTTAACTATTTGAGTCTATCAAGAATATCTTCTTTAGCATGGTTTTTAATTCTTATCCTTTTCCATATGCTTCTTTGTTGTGAAGATGATCTTGGATTTATATGTACACTACCACCGGGAAATAAATCCAAATACCTCTTGTTCTTGGACAATTGGTACTATATCATGTGGTACATATATATTGATCATCTTTACATTGGCTATTTCTTTTAATTGCCTTATCTCTAGCCAAAAATGTATTTGTTTTAGCTCCCATTGTCTTCCATGACTTTTATTATTCCATTTGATTTCGTTGAACTTGTTTTGTGTTATTTCTATGTAGGTAAATGTGATGATCCCACTTGTGTGCATTTTGTATTCAAATGCAAAATCATAAATGATGCACTAATCTTGGGGGAGCTCTCCTATATTTGTTATAACACACTCTTTGTGCTTATTTCATTTGATATTGGTTTTTTTGTTGGAAGACAAATCTTTTCTTTTTGGTACTTAGTGTGCCATCATAAAAAGTGTGGAGAGTTTGGTTTGTTTGTTTGAACCTTGCTCTCTTTGGGAGTTGGTGATCTCATTCCTTGGTATTTATTTCTTACTCTTAAAATGAGGTATGTCTTTGAGCATGTGTGTTTTAGTTATGCTTTATGCTCATTGGCTTTTGCTTGGTTCACTAGTTGAACTTTGGAGTCAATCTTGTGTTGATTTGATTCTTTGATATAATTTGGACAACCTTTTATAGCTTCACAATTTTGCGTGCTCGCTTGTCCTTCTTGGTGTTTTGTCCAAATTGTATCTCCTTTGGCTCTTGAAAGTCTTGTGCTTGCATGTTTACTAAATGTATATTGTATGGCATGCTTTTGCTTTCTTTGATCAAATATATAGGAGAAGCTCCATCAAATCCTAAATTGGCTAAGATGTGCATGAAATTCTATTTCATATATATATGCACATATTTATGTGGAGTTTGTCCTATATGTCATAGTTTCTAACTACTTTGGACCCAATGAGTTTGGGGACCATCTTGTACTTGAACTTTGTTTTAGGTACATGGAGATATATTGGTGCTTGTCTCAATAATAAGGATAAAGTGGTGACTAAATGATAATTTGAGGCAAGCTAGGATTATTGAAGAACTCCTATCTACTACATCCTACCTTTAATATCTCGGTAACAAGTATCTTTTTATGCATACTTTTCTAGCGTCCAACCTTGTGTAGGTTGTTTCTTGGCATGGATATCTTTATTTGAAAACCATGTGGTTCTTGCAAGGATTCTAATGAAACCTCTTTATTGCAAATGTGAGCAAGTTGAGATGAGGACATATTATTGGGAACATCTAAAAATCATGGTCATGATTCTCCTATCCCATATATGTCAACTTAGCAATCTTTTTGCATATCAATTCCTCAATAAGCTCACATGTGCAATATTGATGAAATTGCAAATTTATTTCTTCCGTTTGGTATCCCTCATTATGATACTTGTTATTTTTATCAAAGCATCCCAACTATTTTCTTTCCCTTGTTGATATTTGTGATGTCTTTGACATGTTGGTGGTTGAAGTTCGTCAATATACAATAAGATAAATTGAGCCTTTGGCCATGCTTTAAAAGCAAAATCCTCATTGGTATATTGCATGACTTCATTTTGGATATCATGTTCTATTCTTAGTATCTATTTTGTGTGTACATGTTTCTTTGTGATAATTATCTTTGTGATATTGTCTACTTAGAAACTTATACACATGAGAGATGATATCTCATTATTTGATATCTTATTTGAACCTTATGTGTTGGGATGGAATGCTAAGCAATATCATTCACTGAAGACTATGTGGATGCTCTATGCTAATCCTTGTATTAGTCTTATAATATGTTGTGTCATTTCTCTCACACATTCCTTGGTTGAGCCTTTTATATGTTATCCCTTACTTTTTGCTCAACCATTTCTTTGATGCAAGTGTTAAGCTTAATTTCTTCTCTATGATCTCTTGCAAATGGTTGCGTTTTAAATGTTATTGAGGGAGTGAGGATTCCATGTTGTGTAAATTGTATTCAAATACAAACATTCCAATTTTTGCACGTACCTTGGGGAGCTTCCTCATTTCATTTAAAGCACCATTTTGCGGTTAGCATAGTATTTAATTTCACTTGGTATCATTTTGTTTTGAATAATATTGAGGGAGTGATGATTCCATGTGTGTGCACCTTATACTTCAACTCAATAGAATATTTTGTGCACACACCTTGGGGAGCTTCCTCATATTATTTAGAGCACCTTTTCGATCTTATCATAAAATCTTTATTCAGTTTGTTCTTTGGATTGTTTGATTGCTCTCTTCATTTGTTGAAGTTTATCCATCGTGTTATCTTATTTTTTTTGCAATCTTTGATCCTCAATATAGTTTGGTTTCCTTCATATATTTGTCTTTGTATATGTGCATGTGTCTTCACTTATTTATTTTGGATATGCACACCATTTTGGAGGAACTCACACTATATTGGCCTTCTAAGTTTTTCGCCCATTTTGGCAATGGATGCCAATGGGGGAGAAGTTTCGAGGGTTTAAAGGGAATTGGCTTTTATGCTTTGGTTTGTTCTTAAGCATTTGCCTTGCATGTTTTGTATGGTTGAGTATATAGTGGAAACTCTACCAACAACCTTGGTTGGCAATATATGCAATGAAATCAAGATCATTCACACGTGCATAGATTGTGGGGGAGTTTGCTCTATATATGGTGGTTTTACTAGCATCACATACTTTTGTAGTATTTGATGTTAGTACAACCATTTTGGTTCTTTGAATTCATTATATAAACCCTCTCAAAGAGATTGTCATCAATTACCAAAATGGGGGAGATTGAAAGATCATATCGAGCCCCATGTGTGGTTTTGGTAATTAATGACTATCCCTATGGACTAATGGTTGTATTGAGTCATATGTGTAGGACTTATCCATAGACAATGCTTGAACCATTTGTTGGAGTCAAGGTTGTAAGAAGAAGATTATGTGTTGACTAAGGTGTTATTCAAGGAGTGATCCAAAGATTGGTCTTAAGGGATTTGAGCTTATGTGAAGTGTGTCTTGAAGAATAAGATTGAGTGATCTCTCATGTGTATCCTCAAGACACCATCATTATGGAGAAAGAAGAATTGATTCGAGGATTGATCAAGTCAAAGCGCAAGTTCAAGATGAGCAACTAGAAGAGAACATATGCTTGAAGCTTGCCATCTATATTGTGATCATGGATATGTGAAGATATGCTTAAAGAGAGTCTCTTCCATAGTGGAGTATGGGGGAGTAATCCGCAAGACTTCATCAAGCAAGCTCAATCAAGAAAGGTGGTCCAACTTGAGAAGATCAAGATCATCATTATCCATCTCAAGTGGAATGCTCAAGGCAAAGGTATGATAGTGTTAGGGTTTCTTTCTTACCGGTCTCATGATGTTAGTTGTGAGACCGGGTTATAGGATCGATAGCCGTTCTATCAAGAGGGGCTCTCGAGTGAGTAACTTAATTATATCGTTTGGAGAGAGCTCAAACCTTTGCATACTTGGCATCATCTTTCTTGGTTCGTATTTGGGTTTTATCCATGTGAGGTTCTAGATCTTGTGGTTATTTCCATGACAAGCTCTAGCTCATCAAAAACGGATTTCGCATGAAGCTCTTATTGCGTTTTTGATGTTTGGAGGTTTTACCGGTTTGTCTTCGAAGAGAGGTCAAACCTTTCATCATTTGGTTTTACCCTCCTTTGTTGGACTATGATGTTTCTCTGCATAAAGTTGTAGAGCTTGTTGTTGTGATTCCAACGAGCCCAAGATCATCGAAAACGGAGTCCGGATGCTCAAGTTATTGCCGTTTTCGTTTTGGTGTTTCTGCCAGTTTCAGGAGGGGCGGCTTTAGCCGGCCCAGGGCCGGAAATAGCCGGACCGGGGCGCTCGATTGCCTCTCTGTTTCAGTCCGGATTTTTGTCCGGCTTTAGCCGGTCTGGCCGGCTTTAGCCGGTGTTAAGTCCGGCTTTAGCCGGTCTAAATGGCTGTAACGGTCATATTTCGTGGGGAGGACCTATAAAAGGACCCCGTTCTTCCCCAAGGGCGGTTAGCTCGTTTTTCCTCTCTTTCTCTCTCTCTCCCACCATTGTTGACCTTGGAAAGCTTGCCCATCTCTCAATCTCTCCCATGATTCTTGCATATTTTTGAGGGAAAAGAGAGAGGAGATCTAGATCTATCTTTCCACCAATCAAAATCACCTCTTAGTGAGGGGAACCTCTTGTGGATTTAGATCTTGGAGTTCTTTGTGGATTTCCTTTGTTCTTCCTCTCATATCTCTCCATAGCATTAGTTGATTTGGTAGGATTTGAGTGAGAAGGATTTGAGCACCTTGTGTGCTCTTGCCATTGCATAAGTTGCATCGGTTTGAGTTCTCCCCGGAGATTCGAGTAAGTGAAAGTTTGTGAGCTTATTACTCTTGGGTTCTTGGAACCCTAGACGGCTTTGTGGCTTTGTGGTGCCTTTGTGGCTATTCTTGGGAGCCTCCAATTAAGTTGTGGATGCGTGCCCCAAGCTTTGTGTAAAGGCCCGGTTCCGCCTTGAGGAACCCCTTAGTAGAAGAGTGAGCTAGGCCTTTGTGGCGCAAGCTCACACCGGAGAATAGGGTGAGGCCTTTGTGGCGTTGGTTAGGCCTTTGTGGCGATACCACACCCCTCCAACGAGACGTACTCCCTTTCAAGGGAGGAACTCGGGAATACATCATCGTCTCCGCGTGCCTCGGTTATTCCTATACCCGAGCTCTTTACTTATGCACTTTACATTGTGATAGCCTTCGTGCTTGAAGTTATATATCTTGCTATCACCTTGTTACTTGTATTGCTTAGCATAAGTTGTTGGTGCACATAGGTGAGCCTAGTTTATTTAGGTTTTGTGTGCTTGACAAAATAAACGCTAGTTTAATTCCGCTTTTGTTCAAGCCATTCGTAAAATTTGATATCGCCTATTCACCCCCCCCCTCTAGGCGACATCTGTGTCCTTTCAGCAACGCGTACAGATAACACGTGAATGCCATAAGTGTTATATACGCCAGTATCAACTAGATTATTGACTCTAGTGCAAGTGGGAGACTGAAGGGAATATGCCCGAGAGGCAATAATAAAGTGGTTATTATCATATTCCATGTTTATGATAAATGTTTATTTCTCATGCTAGAATTGTATTAATCGGAAACATTAATACTTATGTGATTAATAAACTAAAAGGTTCCTAGTAAAGCCTCTCTTTTATACTAGCTCGTTGATTAACTGATGATCAAGGTTTCCTGATCATGAACATTGGATGTTGTTAATAACGAGGTCATATCATTAGAAGAATGATATGATGAACACTCACACCCATAGTATGAATAGCAATACGATCAAGTCATCAAGTTCATTGCTATATCAAACTCATACGAAATAGTTCTAATCCTCAGACCATGAGATCATGTTAATCACTGATACCGGAAGAGTGCTTTGATGATATCAAACGTCACACCGTCACAGGGTGATTATAAAGGTTGATTTGGGTATTCTGAAAGTATTAGTTGAGGCTCATGGATCAAGAGTGGAATTTGTCCGACCCGATGACGGGAAGATATTCTCTGGGCCCTTCTCGGTGATATTGCATTAGAATCGCTTGCAAGCATGTGACTAGGTCACAGGAATGCATTATCACGGAACGAGTAAAGAGACTTGTCAGGAACGAGATCGAACTAGGTATGGTTGATACCAAATGATCGGATCTCGGACAAGTAATAATATCGCGAGACAAAAGGAATTAACTATGTTCGTTATTGGTTCACACGATCACTAGTTCATCGTTGAGTAAGTGGGAGTCATCATGGATTTCCAGATCCCGCTGTTGATTATTGATCAGAGAGGAGTCTCGATCATGTCCACTTTATTCACGAACCGTAGGGTGACACACTTAAGGTTCGCTGACGCGTTTTGAGTGGATTTGGAACTCCGGCTAAATTATTGGACATCATAGGGGTTGTTTCAGAAAAGCACCAAAACTGTTTCGGTATATCGAAATGACTCAAGGGGGTAAATGTTAATGTTTGTTAATTGATTGAATTAACAAATATTAAAGAAATAAAAATGTTTTATTAATTCAATAAGTGTGGATTTTAATTAACATGAATGTCATGCAAAATTAAAATGGGGGTTACTCATTTGATGAGGGGGGTTACCTTTCCATGAAGGAGGGGGTTACCACCACCATGAAGAGGAGAAAAGGGGGGGCTGGCCGCACCCTCATGGATGGCTGCCCCCTCTCTCCTATATATATGTTGGACATGCTCCTCTTCTCCCTACACTTAGTTGCTTCCATCCCCTACCTTGTTGCTCCACACCATGGCTGTTGCTTAAGCGAAGCGCTGCCGAAATTGTTAGCCACCAACACTTGGAGAAGTGGAGGAGGAGGAGTTCCAGCGGATCCCTACTTCCACTGCCCCGCTGGACCGAGGGCATGGAGGTCGTCACCGAACCGTACGTGTATCCGAGTACGGGGGCGCTGCCACTTCTGGCGCCGTGTACATGATCTTGTGATCGTCAAGTGAACCACTACGTCGACTACGTCAAGTGAACAACTACGTCGACTACGTGCGTCTTCATTGACTCTCCATCGTCAACGTTTGTGCGGGAACGTAATCCCCGCTTACGGTCATCGAGGGTTAGTCTCCGTTGCTACCAACTCGTAGAGTATCTTGGCTAGTTTATGTGTTCTTGCGTAGGAAAATTTTTGTTTTCTATGCTACGAACCCATCATGGCGACATTGCTAAAGCTCAAGACACGCTGAAGCGTGCAAGGAACATGGAGGAGAAGTATGTTACTCTCATCCAGACCCAGATAACCGAGGGAGGCGACCCGCAGCTGGTACGAAACCTTGAGTTCGCCGTACCAACAGCGGAAACTCTGGCCAAGATGTACATCAAGAATCCGCCATACGTGGATAAAAACCGCGATGAAGTCAGGGCTACGCCCATTGAAAATATCATGGCTGCAAAGGAGCTATTGGAGCATAATAAGAGCCCAGTAGCCCTAGAAACGACGGTGAAACTGATGACAAAATCATTAGTGCAGCAGGAGAAGGCTACGTCGTCACGACGGATCGAATCTGATCCCGCGCTATGCAGGTCCAGCACTGCCTCTAAGGCTCCGGGGGCTGGCAACCATGGTACGCGCCCTGACAACGAATCTCATACTGGATCCTCAGAAATCCAAAGAAGAGAAGCTCGCAACCGGGCGAACGCCATCCCAATATCCTCCGATGACAAACCAAATGGCAAAGGCCCACAGAGAAATCCATCGCCACCCCGCAAGAATTACCCTGCTTACGGATACCAACAAGACAATCCTGCCCCTCGCCATAAGACCAACATGCCGCCACCAAAGTATAAGACGTTCGAAGTCCCAAAGGGAGGGATCGTCATACGCGACAATGATGGCAAGCGAGGACGAAGCCGTGACGCTGGACGCAAAGACGATCCGCCACGGCGGGAAACCAGCAGAGACGGTGGATCCAAGAGAAGGGACTGATCTCGCCATGACGACGGCGCGCACCGTGACGGCGATAAAGACAAGCATTGCTCCACTCGCCGCCACGATGACAAAGGGCAAGGCTCCCGCCGCCATAACGACGATCCATCTCCACGAAGAACGGAAGGAAGCCGTCGTAGCTGCAAAGATCAGTCGCAGGACGGCGAGAGTAAACGACGACGCGACCCTTCGCCATCCCCACCAGGGAGCCCCCATGGCGGCGGCGGTGGTGGTGGCGGACCAGCAAGGTCACGCAACTCTCGCAAGGATCCGCCGGACCAGAAGCCCTACGACGCTCGTACCCATCTAAACGAGATTGCCAAGTCTCAAACAGCCTTCTTCCTCGGCCCAAAGTGCTTTGGACAACGGATTCGTGATGAGCCCATCCCGCATGGGTTCAAGATCGAGAAAAATATCCGCCAGTACAATGGAGTCGATCGGCCTTTAACTTGGCTACAAGACTACTTCAACGCAGTACAATTCGCCGGGGGATCACCCAATGTTGCTGTCCGCTATTTGCCCCTGATGCTATCTGGCACTGCGAGGCAGTGGATCAACGACTTGGCAGAAAACTCCATCCAAACCTGGTTCGATATGCAAACTGCGTTCACCGAAAATTTTGAGGGGACATACAAGAGACCCCATAACATTGGTGACCTCCAACGGTGCCGCCGGCCGACGACGAGACCTCCCGAACTTTCCTCGCGCGATGGCTGGATATGAAGAACTCCTGTGAAGGGGTTACTGACGAATCCGCCATCCTCGCGTTTATTGACAGTTTGGAGAGAGGCCAACTGCTCCGCCATCGCCTGTTGCGGGAAAGGAACAAAGGGAAATTGACCCTAAATTCCATGATCACCATCGCAAGCAACTACACGGCCGCCGACGACGACGCCCGCGAATCTCTGAAGGCTTCCGCCATCCAGAACACTGGAAAGCGGAATAGCAGCAACAAACGGAAGAATCCGCCAGAAGAGCCGTAGGCTCCGGACATGGTGGCCACAACCTTTGCTGACAAGGGCCAAAGCAGCCAGCGCGGCAGGGGACGCGGCGGTAGCGGTGGCCAGCCGCGGAGTTCTGCAACTCCCGCTTCGGCGCCATCCGCCCCCGTGTCTTACGACGAATACCGCGATATGCCATGTTTTGCCCATCGTGACGCTTCAGGAAAGTGCAACCATACCAACCGGAACTGCAAGTTTGTCAACGACCTCAAGGCGGATCAAGAAGCTGGCTTCAAACGCAGCCGGCAACAACGGCCTCGTGGCAAAGGAAAAGCGGACAAAGACAAGGAGTCTAGGGATGGCAGTGATATGGACGAAGACCCTGCGCCCAAACCCGCCGAAAAGGCAAAGGGTGGTGCTGGCAAGGGTAACCCAATCAAGGACAAAAAGGTGCCTTTCACACATTCCTTGGACCCCCCACGGCCAAGGCACAGAGAGCTGCTATGCGCTCCCTCAATGCCATCGTGCCAAAAATCTGCCAGTACGTCCGATGGTCCGAAGTACCAGTGCACTGGAGCCGCGATGATCATCCAAAACACATCCCAGATGGATATTACGCCATGGTGGTATGCCCCGTAATCCATGGCTATGAGTTCTCCAAGTGCTTAATGGATGGCGGCAGCAGCCTGAATATCATGTACGTGGAAACTTTGACGAAGCTCGGCCTTACCAAGACCCAACTCCGCCATAGCGCGGTCACCTTTTATGGAGTGGTTCCTGGTCGCCAAGCCAAGTCCCTCGGGTCCATCACGCTCAAGGTTGCCTTCGGTAGCGAAGAAAATTACCGTGAAGAGCCTATAACCTTTGAGGTAGTCCCGTTCAAGAGTACATACCACGTGATCTTCGGTCGCCCTGCCTTCCACAGCTTCCATGCCAGGCCATGTTACATCTACAATCAGCTGAAGATGCCAGGCCCGGATGGCATAATTACCGTTTATGGTAGTTTCAGAAAGGCAAAGGAGTGCGAGAAAGGAGAAACCGCCTTCGCGGAAGCAGTGTTCTTCGGCGAGGAGTTCAATGAAATTCATGCCGCTACGGACCCCGCGGAGATGCCGGCATCCAAGCAGGAGATTTCCGCCTCCCCGCCCACCTTCAAGCCTACAGTCGACACAAAACAGGTGGAACTTGTCGCTGGCGATGCCGCCAAGACCACCGCCATTGGGACAAACTTGTCCCCCAAATAGGAAAGCGCACTCGTCGAGTTCCTCCATGAGAACCGGGACATCTTCGCATGGTAGCCATCTGACATGACGGGTGTACCCAGGGAACTCGCCGAGCACGCTCTGCAGATAATTCCTGGCTCCAAGCCAGTAAGACAAGCCATGAGACGCTTCGGAGATGAAAAGCGCCGCGCCATAGCAAAAGAAATTTCCAAGCTGTTGAAAGCAGACTTCATCAAGGAAGTGATACATACCAAGTGGGTGGCGAATCTGGTGTTAGTTCCTTAGAAAAACACAAAAGTTCTACGCATGTGTGTAGATTACACTGGCCTGAACAAAGCGTGTCCAAAAGACCCTTTTCCCTTGCCTCGCATTGACCAAGTCATTGACTCGACGGCGGGATTGGAGCTGCTGTGTTTCTTAGATGCCTACTCAGGATACCACCAGATCAAGATGAAAAAGTCCGATCAGCTCGCTACGTCGTTCGTAACACCTTATGGCACATATTGCTACGTCACAATGCAATTCGGTCTAAAAAACGCAGGAGCAACGTATCAGCGCACTATGCAAAAGTGCCTGGCAGATCAAATCGGACAAAACATCCACGCATACGTGGACGACATCGCGGTTATGTCTAAGAAGCAAGATGGCCTTATAGCGGATTTGCAAGAGACCTTCGATAATCTTAGGAAGTACAACATGATGCTTAACCCCACGAAGTGTGTCTTCGGGGTCCCAGCTAGACAACTTCTAGGATTCATCGTCTCCCACCGCGGAATTGAGGTTAACCCGGAGAAGATCAAGGCAATCCTCGACATCTCCCGGCCCATAGATCTAAAAGATGTACAACGACTCACAGGCTGCGTGGCAGCAGTGAGCAGATTCATCAGTCGTCTTGGCGAGAAGGCTTTGCCACTCTACAAGCTGATGAAGAAATCGGACGAATTCATCTGGACCGACAAGGCAGACGCTGCACTTAAGGACCTGAAGAGAGTGTTATCCACTGCACCAGTCCTAGCGGCTCCCGAAGACCAGGAACCCATGTTACTATACATGGCGGCAACTAACAAGGTGGTCAGCATCGTCATGGTGGTAGAGCGTAAGGAAGAAGCGCAGGAGTATGGCGTACAGCGACCAGTCTACTATGTCAGCGAGGTCCTGACGGAATCCAAGCAACGCTACCCTCACTACCAAAAATTGGCATATGGAGTTTTCCTAGCTTCTCGAAAGTTGAGGCATTACTTCTACGACCATAAGATCACAGTGGTGAGCAAAGCCCCACTGAAGGACATCATCAACAACAGCGACGCAACAGGACGAGTTGCGAAGTGGGGCATTGAATTGGCCTCTTTTGACATCGACTATAAGCCTCGCACCGCCATCAAGTCTCAGGCTCTGGCGGAATTTATGGCGGATTGGAAGGAAGCGCAGGAAACTACGCCCGTCCCAGAACCAGAGCATTGGGTGATGCACTTTGATGGTTCAAAGTTGCTGCACGGCTCGGGGGCTGGAGTGACACTCAAATCTCCTAAGGGAGATGAGCTAAGCTATGTTCTCCAGATCCACTTCCCCACCACCAACAACGTCGCGGAATATGAAGCTTTACTGCACGGGCTACGTGTCGCAAAGGAGATCGGCGTACAACACATCATGTGCTGTGGAGACTCTGACCTTGTGGCTCAGCAGGTGGCAGGCACATACAAAGCTCGGAACGAAGTTATGGCGGCGTATAGAGACGAAGTGGATGAGATGGCCAAAAGTTTCCTCGGCTACGACATAAAACACGTACGACAAGAAGATAACATGGTGGCCGATACCTTGTCCAAACTGGGATCTAGCCGTAAGGCAGTTCCGCCAGGCGTATTCCTCGAGCATCTGCGCGTACCATCAGTCAAGATGGTGGATCCAGAAAATCCGGAGCTAGCAAGCTCCCCTGTCATGGCGGTTTTGCCAAGCAATCCGCCATGGGCAGAGCCCTACCTGGAGTTTCTGACGAACAAGAAGCTTCCCGAAGACGAAGTCCAAAAAAGACAAATCGAGCGTAGAGTCAAAGCGTACACCATCATAGATGGCCAACTCTACAAACGAAGCACCTCGGGAGTTTTCATGAAGTGCATATCCCAAGTGGATGGAATCGAAATACTAAGAGAGATCCACGAAGGCGAATGTGGGCATCACGCCGCCGCCAGATCCCTAGTAGCTAAAGCATTCCGCCATGGATTCTACTGGCCAACAGCCAAGGCAGATGCAGACCACATTGTGGAGCTCTGCCACGGTTGCCAGATGTACTCCAAGCAAACCCATATGCCCGCCACAGCACTGCATACGATTCCTATAACTTGGCCCTTTGCAGTCTGGGGGCTGGACATGGTGGGTCCGCTAAAAACAGCACCTTCGGGATTTACGCACCTCCTGGTAGCGGTAGACAAATTCACGAAGTGGGTGGAAGCTAAGCCCATCAGAAAACTTGATGGCAAAACTGCCCTCAAATTTGTCAAGGACATTGTGGTTAGATTCGGCATCCCACATAGCATCATCACCGACAATGGCACTAATTTGTCTCAGGGAGAAGTTGAAGAATACTGCCATCACAACGGAATCCGCCTTGACCTAGCATCTGTGGCACATCCACAGTCTAATGGCCAAGTTGAGCGGACCAACGGACTAATCATGTCAGGGATCAAGCCACGCCTAGAAGCACCGCTACACAGAGCAGCTGGAGCCTGGGCAGAAGAGTTGCCATCTGTGCTATGGAGTCTACGGACCATGCCAAACAGATCAACTGGCCTTACCCCTTTCTTCTTAGTCTACGGAGCAGAGGTAATCTTGCCAAGTGATGTTCAGTACGATTCTCCAAGAGTTGAGGCCTACAAGGAAGAAGATGCAGAAGCGTCCAGACAACTATCTGTTGACCTGCTGGAAGAAGAACGGGACCTAGCAGCCCAGAGATCCGCCATCTACCAGCAGAATCTCCGCCGCTATCACAGCAGGCGAGTTCGCCAACGCTCGTTCAAAGAAGGTGACCTGGTGCTATGCCTCAAACAGCAGAAGTCCCACAAGCTATCCCCGCCTTGGGAAGGACCCTTCGTCATCAGCAAAGCTCTACTGAATGGTTCCTACTACCTCGTTGATATTCGCGAGCTAGACAAGCGACCAAGTAAGAAGCGCAAACGAAGAGACCCTGACGATATCTACGACGAGACAGATCGTCCATGGAACATCGCACAGCTACGTCCTTTCTACACTTAGCACTTCCCTAGCTATGTAATAGGCACCTCTATATGATCAATGAAATAAAGCATTTGGTTCACTCTTGATTTTTTCTGAGTCTTTTACCTCCTTTATTGTTCATTTAGATCATATAGAACCTTTTGCGCAATTGTGCTTTGCACTTGCGTCTCTTTTAAATCCGCCATAAGCGGTCCGCGTAGCTTTTTTATGTTTTGATCTTCATTCGATGTTTTCTGTGTGGATTCCAGAGTAGTGACTTTTTGACGATCTAAGCCGCCATCTGCTCAGGGTTTTGGACGGTTGCTATTAAGTATCGTCGCCCTAGCGGATTGTTCGTGCGAAGATTTCGCCATCTCACGAAAAGTCAAGCACAGAGAGCCGGATGGCGGATCGCATAATCCTACGCGTGAAATTTTTTCAAAGTGTTGTTTTTTGGGCATGTTAAAAACTGCAAGTTGCATAAAACTAGGCCTGGCAGTTTCTTCGCACAATCAAACCACTTCAAGCTGCAAGAGTTCAAAAGCATTCAACTGATCCGCCACAAGCAGATCAGTCACAGTGCACAAACATTCACACGCAATTTAAGTTTAAATTACAGACCCACTCAGGGGCCGAATTGATGCAAAGTATTTTTTTCCTGCCATATTGCAGGGCACATCTCATGAAGATGGCGGAACCTTGGAGGACACCTCGTCACCGCCATCACCACCTGCAGTAGCCGCAGAGGCTGATGCTGAAGCATGGCTTGGCGACCCTGGCAGATCGTATGCTTCGTAGTATACATTCAACTGAGTGCCAACGGCACACAGTTGATCATATCCAAGCACGCTCTGCCGGATGGCGGCCTCGTCCACCGGCGCACCGTCCTCACCGCTCTCCGGGATGCCGGAGGTGAGCAGGTCCAGATCCATCTCGGGGTAGTGGGCCTTCACCAAAGTCAAAGCTGTCCTAGCACCACCCCGAGCAGAGGACAGTTTCCAGTCCGCCACCAGCCCTGGCACTAGCAGCAGCTTCTGGGTGAGCGCGATAGCGGAGAGGTTGGAAGAACCCGCTATCTGCAGGCTCCCGCACGCTTGGCGACCAGCGTTGAGAAGGCCATCAAGCTCCTTCTTCGCTGCGTCGGTGGCCATGCGCAAGCCTTCGGCGGTATCCGCCTCGCCCTGCCCCAAAGCGACTGCATGGCGGAAAAAGAAGATGCGTCACGCACGGCATAGCAGAAATTGGAAAAAACTTTACGCTATAAGTAGGAATGGTACCTAGCAAGTTGTCCTGGAAGTAATGGAGGAGCTCGTTGAAGCCTTCACGCCGCTTCTCAAAATCAGCGGCGGCTTTGCGGAGGTCCGCTATCTCCTTGTCCTTCTTCTTGCCCTGGTTTTTCTGGTCCTTCAGCTGCTCTTCGAGGGAGGTGTTTGCGGCCAGAGATTTCTGGAGCTGCTGCAGCAGCCCATCCATCGCAATGGCGTGGCCCTTCTCCACCCCCTCAAGTGTGGACTTGAGCTTGGCAACGTCTGCATGGCGGAAGTATCAGCACATCATTGATTGAATAAGCATAAGGGAATTAAAACTGGTTAAAGTAAATTACCGCTACTCTCAAGCTGTTGCTGCAAGTCCGCCACAAGAGCGCTTTTGGTTGCCAGCTCCTTCTCTTGCGAGCTGACAACCTGGACCAGGTCCTCTACCACCTTCTTATAGTTCTGGCAAAATAATTTAAAGTGTTAGTCACTCTTAGAGCTTTATGCCGGATAAGTATCCGCCATAACGCTCGGGGGCTACTCACGATGATTTTCTAGTCACTCTTAGAGCATCATAATGGACAGAATCCGCCATGATGCTCGGGGGCTACTTATGCTGATTTTTTGTCTTCCTAAGAGCTTTATGCCAGATAGTCATCTGCCATAACGCTCGGGGGCTACTCAGTAGGAAATTTAAAAATAAAAGTTCTCTATAGAGCACTATGAAACTACCAGTGCTCGAGGGTTGTGCTATTCAAAAACTTACAGGGGTCGCTCTTGAAGCTCCATAGCGGATCGAATTTTGAAATCCGCCATGGCGCTCGGGGGCTACTGGGAGTACATACCTTCTTCATAGTCGCTGTTTTCTCAACAAAAGCGGCAATGCCGCTGGACAGCTGGTTGCTGGCATCTTCCTGGCTAGAAATAAGATTGACGACCTCATGTTGCTTTTGTCTCCAAAATAAACTGCCCCCCGTCGGAGCATCCGCCACTTGACCCTGAAACGAGCCAGAAGCCTTTTCGCTTTGGACGACATCATTAGCCACAGCTTCAGTCGTTGGGTTGGCTTCTGGCATTGGGTCAAACTGACCACCAACATCCTCCATATCAATATCGATACGAGCGGAGGAGGGAGTTGGTACGTCAGGGGTGAGCGGAACAGCAGCAGGGGAGGGCTTGGCTCGCTTGGATGACGGCTCCTTGACAGTAGGCTTCTTTCTTTTGAGGAAAGGAGGATTAGAGATGGAAAGCAGCAAACAATGGAGAAGGGTGTCCAAAGATTACCTTGACTTGGGCAGATTGATGGTAGCGGTATTCTCGGATGGCGTTTCTAACTCCGCCCTGCGTTGAGCTTCGAAACGACGGGAATCAGCAGATTTCCCGCCACCACCACGAGTTTTTCCACTACCAGCCCGTTTCTTGGGAACCACCTTCTCCTGGGTCGTATGGGCTGTATCATCCACATTCCCCGCCATCTCATCTTTGTTTCCGCTAGAGTGAACAACTTCCTCCTTAGCGGCAGATTTGAGGTTGGAGCGGCGAAGGGGATGGGCAAAGTGAGCAGGACCAAGCGATTTGAGCTGATAAGAAGAAAAATGTTATGTCTTATGAAATATAAAGATATTATGTGGTGCTATGGCAGAAAGGGAACTTACCGAAGGGCAGGTGCCATTCTCAAACATAGCCATGCCAAATTTCAAAGGTTTCTTCCTAGGAGACTTCATCAGGGAACGGATGCGCTTCTCGATGACTTTAGGGTCCAGCTCCTGGTCCGAACAACGCATGCCATCATTTGCACCAGTATACTCGTGCATCAGGCTGTCGCGGTATTGCAGCGGCTGAATCCGCCGGGATATCCAGCAGTTGATGGTGTCGATCCCTCTCAAGCCATCCACAGATAGCCTGGCAATCCGCCGAGCCAAGAGCTTGACGTAGGGAGTGGCGGATTCGTCATTGACAGCAGTCCAGGAGTCACGAGATTCAGCAGCAACGTTCTTAAAGGGAGGAAGGCCGCGGGCTTATCCGCCATATAGAACCAGGACCCTCTCAATCCGATGGCGGAATCCAGAGGCATGATGAAAGGGTATTCCTTCGACCTTCGTGGAAGAAAGCAAACTGTTCCGCAGGTCTGAAGGGATCCGTCATCTTCATAATTGGCCCGCACAGAAAAGAAAAGTTGGAAGAGGTCTACCCTGGGGCGGATCCCGAGGTATCCCTCGCACAAAGCTACATAGCCCGCCACAGACACCAGGCTGTTTGGTGATATGTGGTGGAGCTGCAATCCATAGAACTTCAGAAGATTAGTGAAGAAAAGAGATGGAGGCATACTGAGACCCCTCTCCACGTGAAATTTGAGCATCACGATCTCGGAGGGGTTAGGAATAGGCACTGGGGCCTTGAAGTCAGTTCGCCATCCAGACTCGGCTTGAGGAGCCACAGTGCCCTCGCTTTCCATGGCCTGGACGTCAGAATCCTTAACATGGGATTTCTGCCAATACCCATGGAGGTTCTGGGGGATCTGCTCTTCCTCGTCCTCAGCACCTTCCTCCTCAGCCTCGCCATCCACTTCCTTGTCTGCGGGATCATCCGGGTTTGCTTCCGCCATCTCCTCTTCGGCCTCGGACATAATGTCCTCTGGGTCCAAATCCGCCATTGCGGGATGTGTTCCCTGAGTTGACTGTTGAAGGGGGGAATCTTCCTCCTCGGCTTCGGAATGATGGCGGGAAGGTGATCCGGTGTCCATGGCATTGAGCAAAAGGAAGATTCCGCTGTGAAATCTGTGAAGTGCCTGAGCAAGCTGCTCCGGCGGAAATAGCTACCGGCGGCGAGATTTCCTGCGGTGGCTCATCGGAGGCGGTGAAGCTCTCATGGCGGCGCTGAAGAGAGAGAATGCGACGGGGGCGAATGAGGGGTGACCGGCCGGGGGTGAGAGGCCGGGGTATATATAGACCCCGGGCCTCGAGATTCATGCCCGCCATCACCACCGTTCGTCCTGATCGCAGGAACCCTAATCTGGCGGCACGTGTCCGGGGGTAAAAAAGTAACTTGGTGAAAATAGTGCATGCGCTGAAAGTCTTGCCCTAGAAGGAACTGTGTGCCGAAATTTACGGCGGATTTCAACGGTATGATCCAACGGATCCCGAAAATCTCGCTAAGATAACTACGTCGCTTGATCCGTTATTTACGGCGGATTAATAGATGGAAGAAGAAACATCAAGATGACCGCCATCCCAGCACAGAAGAGAAGAAGAGCTATGGCGGAAATGACTCACCAAGAACATGCATGGCGGATATAGATGGCAATCTTGAAGTTCCCTGGGGGCTACTATTGGGGATATACCAAATAGGTATACCAGCGACGTAGTCCTAAATCAGCAAGCCAGGGTGGCCCATCAGGGGTGGTATGGCGGATTCGCCATACCGGGCGGCCCAGTTGCTGGAGTTGCCACGATGGTACTGGACGCAGGCGCTTATGGCGGATCCTTAGACAGGCCTATGGCGGATTACTGACGACAGGCCCATGGCGGATCCAGAGACGGCCCATGGCGGGTTACCTTGAGGTACACGCATAGGACTTAGTCTAGGACTCCAAGTTGTATCCGCTCCGGTACCAACGTGTAGCCCATGCCAGGCGCCTTTATAAGCCCGGCGTGGAGCAGCCCTTGAGGCAAGAGACAAATCATACGGCCAATCGCATCGCGAAATAGCCAACCTCATCATTGTAATCAAGCACTTGTTGCCATATAGTGAATTATAGCAGCACGTAGGATCTCGCCACCGTCGCGGGATCTGAAGCTGGGTAAACTCGTGCTACCACCGTCCTGGATCGCTCCTCCGTGTTCACCCCCTTCCACAAACCGCCATACCCCTACGTCTATGGCAGATCTGTTGACGAAACCACGACAGGTTCCCAACGGGCTGTTACTTACAAGCCATCAGTGTAGCAAGAGGATTGACAAGAGTGTTAGGAAATTTTAGAGTCCAGGCCGTAGAGGTGAAAACCAGTCTAGTTGTACTAGCAACGGGTCAATCTGCATGTTGCTCCACGTGATAACTTATTAGGTCATTGAAAGTGGCAATATCATTCATGTTTGCACCATCTCGAATTCTATTTTCCACAAAGCGATAGAAATTAAAGTCTCCTAGTATCAGCCAAAGATCATTACTGCCAATGTTCAGAGAAAAAAGGCAAGCAATAAAATTCTCTCTAGGAATCCCTTCAGAAGGTCCATAGACATTAACAACCATGAAAGAATCTTGTGAAATTAGAGAGGTGAAATTTATAGCCAGGCCAAAGCATTCTTCCAACAAGATTTGTCCCGAGAACATTGCTCCATTCCAAAGCACCAAGAGACCCCCTGAAGCACCTTCCGACGGAACAAATGCAAATTTATCAAATCTCTTTGGTGCAAAGTTTTTGATATAAGCCGAATCAAAGTCGCTTTGTTTAGTTTCTTGAAGGCAAACAATGGAAGCATTACTTTCTTCTAGTTTGTTACGAATAGCCGGTCATTTTACAGGATCATTAACACCACGAATATTCGAGCTTAAGACAAACCACATACGAGTGATTCATCACGATAAGTTTTTAATAGGAAGTAAACACACTGCAGTACAAGAGTGATAGGTACTTATTACAAAAGAGCACTTAAAGCAGGAATAAGTAGCAAATTCAAGCATCATGGGCCTTCATGAGCTCCTCCATCGAGAGCTCAGCCGGGTTGATCTCACAATCCTCGATGCCAATGCGCTGCAGCTCTTAGATTTGAAGCACTACAGGTGGGGTTGCCTTGGGTGCTTTGGACTTCGGCTTGCTGAAGTAGGGCAACATTTGCTCTTTATAACCTGCATTGTTCAGACGGGTGCAGTAGCGAACCATGGATTTCACCAAAGGAGTTTCAATTGTCGATGAAGATTTGCGTGTACGTCCACACTTATGAGTGCTTACCACCACAACAGAAGAAGAGTCCCCATTAGTGGACGTGGCCCAAGAGTCCTGGCTAGAAAGCCCATCAGAAATCTCAGAACTGGCAGCCCAACTACCCTCATCTGGAGGCGTGAAAATCAACACCCCCTCCTCATTCAAAACCATGAACTGGAAAACCTCTTCCCAGCTCTTCTTTGGGGGAGTTATTGCCTTGACAATAGCCTTCTTAGCCGCAGAGGTCAGAGCAGATCTTGAGCTAACCAGATTCAGCAGCATGTAGTCAGACAGCAACACAAAGAGCTTGGAACTGATGGCCGAGACGAGGTCTTCAGGGACTTGAACTGACCCAGAATCCACAGGAGCAGAACTTAGCAGTGGAACACTACGATGGATTTTATCATTCAGGAATCATATCATAGCAGAGAAAGAAACCACCTCCCAATTGTTTGCAACAGAAGCATTCCCAGCTGAGAAAGAAAGAGCTTCAGACATCACCACTATAGACTGAATAGAGTGTGAACTTTCATCATGCTCGAAAACGGAATGCAGATCAGACAGATTATCAACTTCAATTTCTTGGTTTAAGCCACCAGCTCCGAGGAACACAAGAGTATCATCCGTCCTACCATTCAGAACATTTTCAGTTGCATCTTCAATTTCATTCAGAGGAGACCATGTGTCAGGGTCATTAGAGATATTTCCTTCAGGCACAACCCCATCGAGCATGGAAGGGCCATCATATCTAGTAAGAGCCCTAAGGTTTTTACCCTCATAAGGCCAGTCACCCCAGTCACCATTATCCTGATGTCCATGCACAGCATTGGCAGCAGCTTCCCATGGGATATCTACATGTTGTTGCGCCCAGACCTGCATATCAAGCTGATGTTGTTGTGCGATCGTCGGGAACATATTCATCCCCTACAATCCCTGGGTTAACATTCCTTCCATGCAACACATAGACATGCACAAACCAAGAACGACCTAGCTGACCAAAGACATTGGCAGCTCGAGTGATAACCAGACTGAAGGGCACCAGACGGACAGATTTAATCAACACATTAACTAGCACTTTTGTCATGTCAGCCCTAGGGTTGTGCCACAGATCAAGCCTCCCAAACAGTGACATGGCCTTGTTAACATAATAATTTGTTTGATAATCCAAAGGGAAGTTTAACATCAGAACCCAGGCTTCACGCTCGAAAACAGGGGAACGCACATTAAAGCCTTCATCATGTCTAATGACAGAGAAAACATGTTCTTCATCATCCATAACATGCGGACCAGAGGCAATGAGATGATCTCTAATAGCAGGTGAAGCAAATCTAACCAAGCCAACACCAATACTATAGACACGGTCAGAAACAGGGGCATTATGATCTCTTTCAAGAATGTTGCAAACCTCAGCAAACACTGCCTCTTTGTCGATGTCTTCAATCTCCGGATCAACCATGATGATGGCGTATTCTTCATGCTGCAGTGGTGGATCACCCACCACCAGGAGGCTCCTTTGAAGACGATCCGCCGGGCTGGCTTCAAAGGTGACAGGGCCCGACAGAAAGCAGAAGGGGAGGACGGGGAAGTTGGCCATGGTGGTCTCGACCGTCAGCGGCGGTGGAGGAGATGGGGGTGGTGTGAGCAGAGGCAGAGGCGGAGATTGGTGGGGCGGAGCGGTCAAGAGAGGAGGAAAAGCAGTAGACTGGCATTTAGTAGTAGTATCCCCTTGGGACATGACAGGATTGGAAGCCAAAACGATAATGATGGGTTTGCCTTTAACTGCCTGGTTAAGTACTTGATTTGTCTCATTTTTAACCCAATGCCAAACCAAAGAGGAAGGCGTAACAGCCTGTCCCTTATTAGCCACTGATTGCTCACCAACCACTTTTTTCCTCTAGAATTTCTGACGAGTACACCGAGAGGCCAGATGAAACATAGGCCGACAATCGCATCTATGAGGGCCCGATCGGCCCAAATGGCCCAACAAATTACAGCAACAACAACGTTTAGAACAATGGTGGCCCAATTCTAGACAATTCGAGCAGAAGATTTGCATCCCAAATTCCTTTTGGCCAAAAGTAGGTTATCCAGAATATCTGCAGAAGGTAGACCCCAAATCCCTAAAACTTTTTGAATTCCGAAATCCATATGTCCCGCCTGACGAAGATCGCAGACACATTCTAAATTGAAGGGCGTAAATTTAGGATCATAACTGAAACGATCCGACCAGTAATTAGGCATCCGAAAATTATGTCCTAAAAAGGATCTCGACAGCTGTCTGGAAATAAGATGTTCTTAAGAAAGTTCTGCTTCCGAAAAGGAACAATTAACCTCACCAATTTGCAAATTGTGGAGAATAGGTTTCCCTGAGGTAGAACAGTCTGAAATATCCAAACTAAAAAATAAATCTATATCATTGTTCAAAGGTCTTTGAAACTTTAGATCAAACTTTGATAATTCCACGGCAGAGTGCTGCGTGTGGTGGTGGATAGTTGTTGTGGAAGCAGACTGTCCTTGTGCGTGGTGGATAACCAGCCCGTTGGGAACCCCAAGAGGAAGGTATGATGAGTGTAGCAGCAAGTTTTCCCTCAGTTTAAGAAACCAAGGTTATCGAACAGGAGAAGAGAGACAATGACGACTGAAGGTGTTGTGGAACCTGCACACACACAAACAAATACTTTGTTCCCAACTTGCGATGAGGTTGTCAATCTCACCGGTTTGCTTGAAACAAAGGTTATGAGTGTATCGAGTGGAAAACAATATAGTATGCGAGTAAAGTAAACAGTACGAGTAAGGTAAACAGGTGATAGCAATATGATGGAAATAGGACCGGGGTCCACAGTTCACTAGTGGTGTCTCTCCATAGATAAAATAACACATGCTGGGTAAACAAATTACAGTTGGGCAATTGATAGAATAAAGATAACGTGATATGTCAAGAAGATCACTATGAGATTTACTCTGGGCATTACAACAAAATACATAGACCGCCATCCAACTGCATCTATGACTAATAATCCACTCCCGGGGATATCAATCCGAACACCCTAGAAGTATTAAGTTGCGAACAACAGATAATTGCATTAAGCAAAGTGTGTAATGTAAACAAAGCATATGCCCTTGAGCATATGAATGTTGTTTTCTCCCTAGTAGCAACAGCACATCTACCACCTTAGAGGTTTCTGTCACTCCCCCAGGTGAAATAGAGGCATGAACCCACTATCGAGCATAAATACCCCCTCTTGGAGTCACTAGCAACTACTCGGCCAAGATAGCTACTAACAACAGAGAGCATGCAAGATCATAAACAACATAGAGATAGCAAAAGATATAATTCAGTACAGCAACTTAATCATAAACACCAATATTCATCGGATCCCAACAAACCAAACATGTAGAATTACATAACGGTGATCTCAATCATGTATGGCAGCTCATGAGATCTAAACATGAAGCACATAGTGGAGAAGACAACCATCTAGCTACTGCTATGGACCCATAGTCCAAGGTAGACTACTCACTCATCGCTCTGGAGGCAAGCATGGAGATGAAGAAGACCTCCAGTGGCGATTCCCCTCTCCGGCAGGGTGCCGGGAAGAGCTTCTGGACCCTCCCGATCTTCGGGTCGACGGCGGCGACGGATCGCGATGTGTTCTGGAAAATTGATCGGGTCCTTAGGTTTTTCTCGTCGGGGGGTCTTTATAGGCGAAGGGGTGTCGTCAGAGGTGGGGCCAGGTGGCCTCACACAGTGGTGGCGCGGGCCAGGGGCTGGCCGCACCGCCCCTGTGTGTGGGCCCCTGGTGGCCCCCCTCCTACTCCTCTTCGGATCTCTGGAAGCTTCCGGGTAAAATAAGACTTCAGGATGTGGTTTCGTCCAATTCCGAGAATATTTCCTGTGTATCACCCCGAAACACAAAAACAGCAGAAAACAGGGAACTGGCACTGTGGCACTTCGTTAATATGTTAGTTCCGGAAAATGCATAAAAATGCCACTAAGTGTAACGAAACAATATGCAAATGGTGTAAAAACAAGCATGGAGCATCAAAAATTATAGATACGTTTGAGACGTATCAAGCATCCCCAAGCTTAACTCCTGCTCGTCCTCGAGTAGGTAAGTGATAACAAAAGAATAATTTTTGAGGTGACATGCACCTACACAATCTTGATCATATATGTAAGCATTGGTGAGCTGGGATCAATAGAACTTAAAACATGGGCATGAAGATATAATCATGACAATAAGAACTTAGCAACCATGTTGTAAACATGCAAATGAACACAAACAAAAGATCATGAAAATGAAACAATGAAAGTCAAACATGTGTTCAAATCATAAGGAAAACATACAAAAGGTTTTCAGCTTGTCCTTCAAAGAGAGCAAAACATAAATGCATAGGACACCTTCAAGTTTAAGAGGGCGACTAGATACAAATAATTTAAGAACAAGTGAAACCAACAATATGAATCAATCAATGAACTTTGGGACAATGCATATCACACTAAGAATGACAACTATGCTCTCTTAATGGTGCATAAAGATAGAAGGTGGTGACTCAACATAAAAGTAAAAGAAAGGCCCTTCGCAGAGGGAAGCAGTGATTGCAAGTTTTATAACCTTCAAAAATTATGGTACTTACCGGCTTTGAGCTCTCATTGCCCCCGTCATAAGCATCTTGAATGGTTAAAGTTAATGCAAGAACAATTATGATGCATATGCTTGACAAATCATAAGTTGAAAACCTTGTGTCCCGTGAATACGAGTACCTAAACCTCATGCTACTTTACTTAGAGTCCCAAGCAAGGCTCTTGTCATTGTAAGTATATGCATATCATTGAGAACCGCCAATGGGGTACCTCCGTGCCCGATGACATGGAACAAGCCCATACCAAAATGACAGGACAAGCAGACAATGAACACCTCGACATCTCTTTTATTTGCCTTTTGTTTAGCTTTTTATTATGAGATGCGTCGTCGAATGTTCACCATGGGTATGCTGCAAATTTTCACCATGAATTATGCATGGCTTAGATTGGCGGCCCGGCGTTTCCCTAACACATATACAAACTCCATGATCCCTACAAGATTCCCAATTCATTTCACACCGCGGGCATCCATAAACAAAAGATCACGATATCAACTCAAATAAGAAGTGCAATGTTGAAAGCTTGCCCATGACAGCATGGATGGGCTAGAATCCAACTTACAACTTGCAAGCATAACAACTCAACATAAGAGACCACAATGTCAAATTTTTAAGAACAGGAAAAAGTAAAGTGTGCCTTCCGGTTTGTGAGAGCTTTACTGACCGAATTTCGCATAACACTGGTAAGAGTTTAATTTGAAGAGAAAATAAAAGCAAGTCAAATTTACTTGGAATAGCAAATTGCTAGTAGGTATGTATGGTGGACACTTTGGAAAACTTTGGCTTTTAGGAGTTGGATGCACGAGTAGAGCTCATACTCAGTACAAGGCGAGGGCTAGCAAAAGACTGGGAGCGACCAACTAAGAGAGCAATAATGGCCATAATCATGCAAAGCGACAAAGCGACATTAAAAGAAGCATATGATGGCATCAAAAGTCAAAAATTAAATGATCATGAAGGCTATTGGCGACTTTGTAAGAGTCTAACATGTGTGAGCATGCGCCAAGTCAACCCAAATAAAGCATCAAGGAGAAAACCAAAATAATGCTTCCATACAATAAAAACAACGCATGATTTTTTCAAAGGCTCATTAAGCAATCTCAGTTATTTGAGACAAGTCATGCTACAGCAAAACCACTAAGCATACTATCAAAAAGACATCAAGCATGACATGAAAAAGCCTAAGCCGCAGTCTACACAAGCTCCTTCTTGTACCACTATTTTGCACAAAGCTTTTTCTCTTTTCCAACACCATTTGAAATTTTTAAAGACACCTCTTTTGATGAAAACCAATAAAGATCAGAGGAAAAAATACACCTTGATGAAAAGGTATGACAAGGTCTGAACACAAATCAAGGCGAAAACGAAAACCAAAAGCAGTAGCAGAAAAAAAAGAACACTCGATTTTTAATAAGAGTGAAAACTAGAGCGTTCTTGGCAAATGAAAAGCAAGGCAACTTCTCCAAAAGAAATTTGTTGGGGTCCAACCATTTATTGCAGCAAACAAACAAACTAAACTAACTAAGAAAACTAAAACAACTGACACTCCAAGAAAAACACATAGTGCATGAAGCAATAAAAATATAGTGTTTTGAAAGGTGACCTGATTTTTGCCGATGAAGAAGGGGTGCCTCGGGGGCATCCCCAAGCTTTGACGCTTGTACTTCTTAGATATTTCTAGGGGTGATGCATGGGCATCCCCAAGCTTGAGCTTTTGTCCATTCTTCAAATCATCTCATCATTCTCCAATCCCTACACTTGAAAACTTCCTTCATACAAAACTAAACACAATTCTATTAGCAACATTAGTGCAAGCATAACATATAATCAATCCTCTTTTTGCTTCAGGTTTCAACTCAAAACCACCACATATATAGCAAATACTACTATAGCAACTTCTCGAAAAGTTCCGTGATCAAAAGAACTCAAAAGAAAGCGATAAAGTGGCAAACACAAATATTGGCAGAAATCTGTCAAAACTGAACAGCTGACAAAGGTCGAATTTTTGAGGGGTTTTCTGTTGCTCAAATCAAAAAGTGTTCAACTAACAAAAGTTTGGATATAACCTGGGGCATATGCACAAGAAATCGCAGGTCCAAAAGATATACAGAGAATTTATACGAATTTTTACGGTGCAGCACCGAAAACAGTTTCAGGACAGCAACATCCCCAAATCTTTACCTCACTCAAATTAGAGGCTTCTCTTGGCACAGAAACGAAATAAACAAGATAAGGAGCTGTCATTACAGTAGTAATGACTTCCAAGACTCAAATAAAAGAAAAAGTACTGAAAGTAAAACATTGGGTTATCTCCCAAGAGTGCTTTTCTTTAACGCATTTGAGCTAGACGCAGAAAATTGCGAATCAAGTAATATCAAGTGATGAAGCATCACTCACCTCAGTAAGCACTTTGGAAATTCCCGAAGATGATTCAACCTGCAAGTCACCCTTAGTGGAACTAAGAGTCTTACCAATTTTAAGAACATGTTGAGATTTAAGCGCAGAAACCTTGGGAACATACATAAATTTTTGCTCTTTTCCAACAAACACTTTCTCTTTCTTAAATTTAAGAGAAGAGAAGATTAAGCTAAGAGTTTCCATAGACTCCTCTAGTTTACCAATCCTTAAATTTTGATTATCAAGAGTAGTGCTAGCCTCTAAAACGATAATCCTCTTACCAATGTTTTCTACTAGTTCACTAACTCGGCTAGCATTTTCTAGGATACTTGGCAAACTTTTCTCTAAAGAGCTGAGCTTTTCTACCACCTCCTCCAAGGTGGTCTCGGTTTTAGCAACATGAATAGGTGGTATTCCCACTAAACTTTCAATTATAGTGCATGCTTCTCCAGCGGGAGTACCCAGAAAATTACCTCCTGTAAGAGTATCGAGAACATACCTATTCCAACTAGATATACCAACATAAAAATTTCTAAGGAGGATCGTGGTAGAGTGCTTTTTGGTACACCTATGATGAGCATTGTTAATACGATACCAAGCATCTTTTAAACTTTCTCCCCCTTGCTGCTTAAAACTACGAACTTCTACTTCAGGATTACTCATTTTAACAAAACTAAAAGCAAACAAATAAAACAGCTACCAAGGATTCTAATTTTTTGGGGTTTTTGATATAAAACGATGCAGGTAAAATAAATAAAGTAAAGCAAAACAATAACAAAGTAAAGGATGTGCGTGCAAAAACTCCCCTCACAGAAGTCTTCTACTTCCTCCCCGGCAACGGCGCCAGAAAATTAGCTGCTGGCGCTAAGTTGACGTGGGAGGTTTTCTTCAATCTTTGGAAGTATTCTTCCTTAGTTCCCCGGCAACGGCGCCAGAAAATTAGCTTGATGCGTGGTGAATGACCAGCCCGTTGGGAACCCCAAGAGGAAGTGGGGATGAATATAGCACCTAGTTTTCCCTCAGTTAAGAAACCAAGGTTTATCGTTCTTGGAGAGGAGAGACAAACGACTGAAGGTGATGCTTGCTAGCTTGCGACAGCTTCGGACAATTTATATATGGCGCCTCGTCCAAGCCTTGCTTTGTGAGCAGCAACGCGGAACCTGCACACAACACAACCAAGTACTTCGTTCCCAACTTGCGATGAGGTTGTCAATCTCACCGGTTTGCTTGAAACAAAGGTTATGAGCATATCGAGTGGAAAACAATAGAGTATGCAAGTAAAGTAAACAGTGCGAGTAAAGTAAACAGGTGATAGCAATATGATGGAAATAGGACCGGGATCCACAGTTCACTAGTGGTGTCTCTCCATAAGATAAATAACACATGCTGGGTAAACAAATTATAGTTGGGCAATTGATAGAATAAAGATAAACGTGATATGTCAAGAAGATCACTATGAGATTTACTCTGGGCATTACAAAAAAAATACATAGACCGCCATCCAACTGCATCTATGACTAATAATCCACTTGTGGTGAATCAATCCGAGAACTCCACAAGTATTAAGTTGCGAACAACAGATAATTGCATTAAGCAAAGTGTGTAATGTAAACAAAGCATATGCCCTTGAGCATATGAATGTTGTTTTCTCCCTAGTAGCAACAGCATATCTACAACCTTAGAGGTTTCTGTCACTCCCCCAGGTTAAATAGAGGCACGAACCCACTATCGAGCATAAATACCCCCTCTTGGAGTCACTAGCAACTACTCGGCCAAGATAGCTACTAACAACGGAGAGCATGCAAGATCATAAATAACATAGAGATAACAAAAGATAATATTCAGTACAGCAACTTAATCATAAACACCAATATTCATCGGATCCCAACAAACCAAACATGTAGAATTACATAACGGTGATCTCAATCATGTAGGGCAGCTCATGAGATCTAAACATGAAGCACATGGTGGAGAAGACAACCATCTAGCTACTGCTATGGACCCATAGTCCAAGGTAGACTACTCACTCATCGCTTCGGAGGCAAGCATGGCGATGAAGAAGACCTCCGGTGGCGATTCCCCTCTCCGGCAGGGTGCCGGGAAGAGCTTCTGGACCCTCCTGATCTTCGGGTCGACGGCGGCGGCGGATCGCGATGTGTTCTGGAAAATTGATCGGGTACTTAGGTTTTTTCCATCGGGGGGTCTTTATAGGCAAAGGGGCGATGTCAGGAGTAGGGCCAGGCGCCCTCACACCATGGCAGCGCGGCCAGGCCCCTGGCCGCGCGAGCCTGGCGTGTGGGGCCCTGGTGCCCCCCCCTCCTACTCTCCTTCGGATCTCTGGAAGCTTCCGGGTAAAATAAGACTTTAGGAACTTGTTTCGTCCAATTCTGAGAATATTTCCTGTGTATCACTCTGAAACACAAAAACAGCAGAAAACAGGGAACTGGCACTGTGGCAACTCGTTAATAGGTTAGTTCCGGAAAATGCATAAAAGTGCCACGAAGTGTAACGAAACAGTAGGCAAATGGTGTAAAAACAAGCATGGAGCATCAAAATTTATAGATACGTTGGAGACGTATTAGTTGTCTGCACAACCTAGTAGTGTAAAAGATCTCCATGTCGTGATAAAAGTTTCTTTCGTACGACCCGAGGGTTGAAGCCCCCGAGCAGAGAAGTAGAAATATTTGTACAATTTTGTCGAGTTCAACCCAAGGAACCCGACCTATGGCCTCATGTTCTGGGTTCAGAAGGCTAACTCGAGTTTACTGATACCACTAGATTTATTCTACGAGTAAATACGTCGTAGCTGCTCCGCATTCCATGGGTTGCTCTCGTCTTTTCCTGTCTTCTTGTCTTGTAGTCGATAAGCTCCTCCTGGTATCACTTCTGTGATGATGTAAGGTCCCACCCAAGGGGACTCCAATTTGCCGTGGCTGTCTTGCCTGAGTCGCAAAACTAGATCTCCTACCACAAAGGATCATGGACGAACTCGACTACTATGATAGTTTCGCAGGCTCTGTTGATACTGCGTGGCTTTTTCTAATGCTTTATCTCTTGCTTCATCTAGTGCATCGACATCGTCTTGCAACGCTTTTGTTGATGTTGCTTCATCGTATGCCGTCACTCTTGGAGCTTCGTGTGTAACTTCGACTGGAAGCATGGCTTCTGCGCCATGGACCAGGAAGAAAGGAGTTTCTTAAGTTGCTGCGTTAGGCGTGGTTCTTAGGCTCTAAAGAATGGAGGGCAATTCATCTATCCAAGCGCTCTTGGCTTTCTCGAGAGGTGCTAAGAGCCTCTTTTTTATCCCACTGCATATCAGGCCATTGGCTTTTTGACTTGCCCTTTTGTCTTCGGGTGTGCCACAGATGCAAATTTGAGCTTGATTCCTAGTCCTTCGCAGTAACTCTTGAATTCCTTCGAAGTGAAGTTTGTCCCGTTGTCCATGATGATGCTATATGGTACACCGAAACGGAAAACTATTGACTTGATTAAGTTGATTGCTGCTGTCGAATCTTGAGTTGTTACCGGAGCCGCTTCCACCCACTTGGTAAATTTATCGACTGCCACTAACATGTAAACATGTCCTCTTGGCCAGGATTTGTGCAACTTTCCCACCATATCAAGGCCCCATTGTGCAAAGGGCCAGGACAATGGTATTGGTTGTAGCTCTGTGCTAGCGCGTGCGGTCGAGATGCGAATCTTTGACATGCTTCACACTTCCGAACTATATCTTTCGCGTCCTTGATGGCTGTTAGCCAATAAAATCCTGCTCGAAACGCTTTTGCCGCTATTGCCCTGCTGCTGGCATGATGGCCGCACACTCCGCCATGTATATCCTTTAATATTGCTTGTCCTTCCTGAGGCGTTATACAACGCTGCAAAACGCCAGTAATGCTCTTCTTGTACAATTTTCCTTGCAACACGACAAATGCTTTTGATCGTCGAGTTATCCTCTTGGCTTCCACTGCATCTTCTGGTAACTGTTTATTTATCATGTATGCGAGATATGGCTACATCCAGGTTTCTTCTATCATCATGACTTCCTCGGGTTCCAGCGTAGCCCCTGAGCCTGCTGCAGTAGTCGAACTTTTGACACTTTTTATTGACCTTTCCACTATTTCCTCCCAGAATACTCCAGATGGTACGGGTAAACACTGTGACCCGATATTTGCTAAGTTGTCGGCTTCTTCATTGTTGTTTCTGCTGATGTGCGAGACTTTGCATCCATCAAATGTTCCTTTGAGATAGTGATATAAGTTCTTGTAGGCCATCATGTTGTCATTGATTGTGTCGCACCTGTTCATAACTTGCTGAACAACAAGGTTGGAATCTCCAAATATTTTTAGGCGAGTTGCTCCACATGCTTTAGCCATCTTCATTCCATGCAACAAAGCCTCGTATTCTGCTTCATTGTTAGAAGCCTGCGAAAACCTCATCCTTAAAACATACTTCAATTTGTCGCCATGCGGCGATATCAAGACTACTCCTGCGCCTGCACTTTGGACTCTCTTAGAACCGTCGAAGTACATTGTCCAAACACTTGATAAGTCTGGTGGTCCTGTGCTTTGCAGCTCCAGCCACTCTGCTGTAAAGTCTGGCAAGACTTGCGATTTTATCGCCTTCCTTTTTTCGTACGTGATGTCCATGGGAGATAACTTGATTCCCCACAAAGAGACACGTCCTCTTGCCGAAGGATTGTTCAATATATTCGATAGTGGTGCTTCATTGACCACTATAATTGGGTGTACCGCAAAGTATTGTCGCAATTTTCGTGTTGTTGTAAAAACACTATATGCAAGCTTTTGATAATGCGGGTACCTTTGTTTTTGTCGATGGATTTCGTGTCGCAAGAACACGGGGTACCACGCGACGGACCCAAGGATTCGAACGCAGGGGGCTGAACGTGTGAGATCTTGGATCGCAACGAAACACGGTGACGGAAGCCTCGATTGTCGGACGCGCAACGCACTGCAGAGAGGGAGACCGAGCTTTACCCAGGTTCAGGGCCCTCGTGGTGAGGTAAAACCCCTACTTCCTGCCTTCTTGTATTGCAACGCGACACCTCGCGAGGAGTACAAGGCCTTGATTACAAAGCTCTAGTTGGCTAGAGGTTGAAGAACCTGCGTGCCCAACTAGCAGCTTGAAGAAGATGAAGATTTGATTAGACCGGATCCCCTCTAAGGGGTGGCCTCTCCCTCCTTTTATAGCGCCAAGGTCCTCCTTCCCCTTATCTTCTTGGGGAAGGGGTTGCCACACACGGCCAAGGAGGGAGGACAGCTGTAGACTATGTTCTTCTGTAGACTTGGTCTTCGTAGGGTAGCGGCGCCGGTCCACAGGAGTGGGTGGAGGAGGCTGACGTCCTCCTCTGGCGCCCTGCACCATCCATGCTATATTTAGGGGGGTGGCCAACTGCCTCTGTGCCGCTTTGGGCAGGCACAGAGAAAGTTGGTCTCCTCCCTGTCGGGGGTAGCGTGGGCGGTACGCGGTCTTCTGCCCGCTAGCTTCTTGCTCTGGACGCCAATCGTGCTGAGCTGGCGTAGGCGTGCGTCCTCTCCTCACTAGCAGGGGCTCGTGAGGAGGTCTTCTGGTCCTTAGCCGTTTCTGTTGTCGTTCTCCTCACGAGGCGCCTCCTCGTGAGGGCCTTCTCCGTGACTTGGGTTGCTGATTGTCCCCTGGGCTGAAGATGGGCCGATGACGGGGCCCAGGAGCAGGTGGACCGGGATACCCCGGTATCCGGAACACCGACAGTAGCCCACGGGAGCCCGGCCCATGAGCGCACCCTCTTGAGGAAGCGAAGGGTCGGGGGCCCCCGAAGCTGCTGGGCCCTCCAACGGCACGCGTCAACCGCGCGGTCAGAGGGCCATGTGAAGAAGCAGAGCCTCCAGACACGTGGCGCGGCCGCAGCTGGTGAGACGAAACAGCGGGCGACGCTACGGTCTCCGAGGCGTCAGCCCGTCACAATGATGCGTCGCTTGACTGCAGAGCACCACGCCAACGCTTCGATTCCCGCGCAGGGATTTGACGCATCGACGCCGGACGCCCCCCTTAAATAGGTCCTCCTCGAGACCTCCGGCACTTCACCTCCTTCCTCCAGTGCCACTTCTGCTTCCTCGCCCCCAAGCTCATGGATCCCTCCAACTCCTCCGCCGCCATGGGATCGAGCTCCGGGGCGAAGCGCCGCGGACGCCCCCTGGGCAGCGGGAAGAAGGCGAAGGTCCCGGCCCAGTGGACGCCCGGTGCCGGCGGCCCCCTCCGCATTGGCGCGCCGCGGCAGGGCGAGGCGAGCCGTGCCGCCGCGGGGACCTCCGGCGCCATGACCCTCAGGGGTCCTGCGCGTGGAGGCGCCCTGAACTTGCCGTCGCCGCTGGCGGCGGCGCCTGCTCCCCGCGCCTCGGGGAGCGTCGATCGGGCTCTCCGGGAGGTGGAGGCCGCCCTGGGCCCTCCTCCCGCTGCTGCAGATCCTCCGGCCCTGCCGGTGAATGGAGTGGTTGCCACTCCGCGCCACCTGGCAGCGGCGCTTCTGGGACCCCTCATCGCCCCGGGGTCCCGCTTCCTGGAGCTCCTCGTCGTCGTCGACGCCTCGGGCTTCAACTCCCTCCGGCTGCCTGACGCCATCCGGAGGGCGGTTCACGCCCACGGCCCGGCCGCCGGGGAGATCGCCCTGGGCGAGCAAAGCAGGCCAGATCTCTTCTGGCCTGTGGACATCCTCTTCGGGGCGAACGGCAACGTCGTCCTCTCCGGCCGCTGGAGGCCCTTCGCCCTCGGCTGTCGCCTCCGCGTCGACGACCGCCTCGTCTTCCGCTTCAAGCTGGGGACCCTGGAGGCTACGGTGCGGATCTTCACCGCCGACGGCGTCCGTCGCACCTACCCCCAGCTCGCGGCGCAGTGAAGAGGAGGTCCTGGTGCGATAGTCTTCTGGGGAGGGGAGCTAGTCTCCTCCCCTCTTTTGCCTTGTAGTCCTTGCCGGCGGGGTATGCCCCGTCGTGCTTTGCTCCTTCCCCCAATGGGGGATTTTTAATGAAATCCACTTGTCGATCGCCTTGCCGCGCTTCATCGTCCTGGTCGTTTCCTTCGCTCGAGAGCCCTAGTGAGCTGTTGGCATTGACGGGAAGCCTCCCTTTGCCTCAGAGCTCGAGACGGGGTCGGCGTCGACGACACATTGGACGATTCCTGAGAGAAGAAGTTGAAGAAAGAGTTGGAAAACAAAAAACCCCAAATCCCCGAAAACGGAAGAACAAATCGACAAAACAAACGAAAAAAGAAGGCGAATAAGATGCCCCTGTGACCGGCACAGGGACCTTCTCCGTCGTGGAGGAGCGCGGCACTATCTGTGCCAGCAGCTAAGAGCAAATTGCCGCGCGTGGCGATTCACGGGGCCTTCCTCGTCGTTGAGGGAAGCTGGACCCTCACGGACGTGAAAACGTCGACGCTTAAGAGAGCCCAGAGACCGTCGACACCCCACAAGGATTGCTCATGAGGTGAAGGGCCTGGCGCGGACCTCCGGATCTGCGTCTCCTTCGCAAGATTGATCGGAGCGGCCTTGGTCTTCAATAATCCTGCCACGTTAGGCCTTCCTCGAGAGAGGGAATCCTCCGGCGGATGCTAGTGCATCGACGCATCTTTGCTCCCTCGTGAGGGTTGCTCATGAGGGGTAGGTCCTTAACGGGTGCCTTGGGCACACCTTGGACTATCCTCGAAGATTTTTTATTTTCCGATGTACTTCGCGAGGAACTAAGCACCATGGGCATCCAGAGGTGATCGTTAACGGGGCCGTCGCCCCCGACCAGAGCTCGCTCCCTTCGGGTTTTTCGGGCTTGCTGTTTTCCGGGCGAAGGCCCCAGCATAGACACCGTGCCTAGCCCCCTTCCGCGTGGAGTACAACAGAAAATAAATGGACTTCATGCCATTTTGATGTCATGCCGAAGCAGAGGCGCTACATTGCGCGATAACTTAATATCAGTGCTTAAGAGCAGGTTGAGCTGATACAAGTGCCGTGAAAACGGTCTTTTTCTCCTCGTGAGGAACCTAGGGGTAGAACTTTCGCAGATGAGCTATGTTCCACGGGTTCCCCACTGGCACGCCTTCTGCGGTTTCCAGCCGCGCCGAGCCTGGCCTGGCCACATTGAAGGGCCCTTCCCACATTGAAGACAGCTTAATCGGGTGACCCTGGAAGTAGTGGCGTAGCTTCCGCGAGGCGATGAGCAGGGTGTAGAGCAACTTTTGCTGCATTGTGTAGCGCTCCCGCGCATCGCGCAGTACCGTGCTGATGAAGTACACAGGCTTTTGCACCTTGACGACACCCTCGGAAGGCTCCTCCTCAGGAGGCTTTTGAGCGTTGCTCTGAGAGAGCGGCTCGGTCGGTGAAGATCCCTCGGGCGGCTCCTCTCGAGGGGCGGGAGGTGAAGCGGCCTCTTCCTCGCGAGGAGCCCCCGAGCTTGGAGGAGGGACCTCCTCCTTGGCGATTACCTTGACGTCCCGCTCCGCGGCGAGAACGGCACTTGCAGTCCTTGGAGTTGCCGCGATGTAGAGTAGCAAGGGCTCGCGAGTCGTTGGGGCAACCATGATCGGTGGGCTCGTGAGGTACCTTTTTAACTCGGCGAAGGCCTTGTCGGCTTCCGGAGTCCACTCGAACTTCCCGGTGCGCTTCATGAGCTTGAAGAAGGGTAAAGCTTTTTCCCCACTCCTCGCGATGAAGCGCCCCAGGGCTGCCACGCACCCCGCGAGGCGTTGCATTTCCTTGAGATTGCGCGGAGGACGCATTTCTTCGATGGCCTTGACCTTGTCGGGGTTCGCCTCTATCCCGCGATTGGACACGAGGAACCCCAACAGTTTTCCCGACGGTACGCCGAAGGCGCACTTGGCGGGGTTGAGCTTGATGTTTACCTTCCTCAGGTTGACGAATGTTTCCTCCAGATCCTCGATGAAGGTGTGACCCTCGCGAGTCTTGACGACGATGTCGTCGACATAGGCTTCCGCATTCCTTCCCATCTGAGCCCCCAGGGCCTTACGCATGAGCCTTTGGAATGTAGCTCCTGCGTTCTTCAGGCCGAAGGGCATGCAGACGTAGCAGTACACCCCACAGGGCGTGATGAAGGCGGTCTTCTCTTCGTCCTCCTTTGCCATCTTGATCTGATGATAGCCGGAGAAAGCATCCAAGAAGCAAAGGAGGTCGCAGCCGGCGGTGGAGTCGACGATTTGATCTATCCTCGGGAGAGGGTAAGGGTCCTTGGGACAGGCCTTGTTGAGACTTGTGAAGTCCACGCAGAGGCGCCCACTGCCATTGGCCTTTGGGACGACCACCGGATTAGCAATCCAGGTGGGGTGGGCCACCTCGCGTATTAACTTGGCCTTCTTCAGCTTCTCTATTTCCTTGACGATGAAGTCTTGCTTCTCTAGCGCTTGCTTCCTGGTCTTCTGCTTCACGGGGTGTGCCTGAGGGCACACGGCTAGGTGGTGCTCAATCACCTCCCTGGGAACGCCGGGCATATCTGACGGAGTCCAAGCGAACATGTCAGAATTTGCCCGCAGGAAGGTGACGAGCGCGCTTTCCTATTTGGGGGAAAGCCCTGCCCCGATGGTGACGAAGTTGTCGCAGCCCCCAGCCTGAAGCGGGACCTTCTTGGTTGCCGAGCGCTCCTGGGTAAACTGGGGCCTCCTGCCGGAGGGTACCGCAGCTTCCCCAATGCTCATGTCCAGCATTGGATGGACCAGGTCCTCGCTTGGAGTAGGCGATGCAGAGGCGGCGAACTTCTTCCCTGTCGAACCCAGAGGGTGGGGCTCGAGAGAGGCCTTCTTTGCTGTAGCCCGCTCTTGGGATACGAGCTGCTTCTTCCTCGCGAGGTCGCCGGAGTGCTCCAGTAGATCTTCGTCAGCGGGGAACATGGTGGCGGCCTCGCGGTAGACATGCTCAACTGATCGGAGAGCATCCCTCTCATTGCAGCGAACGGTGATCGTGCCGTTGGCGCCCGGAATCTTGAGGACGTTGAAGCCATGGTGCGTTGCTGCCATGAACCTAGCCAAGGCTGGGTAGCCGAGGATGGCATTGTATGGCAGGGCGATGTAGGCGACGTCGAAGTCGAGGCTTTCTGTCCTGTAGTTGTCCCGGGTGCCGAAGGTGACGGGCAGGCTTACCTGCCCAATTGGTGTTGTAGATCCCTCGGTTACCCCGAAGAACGGCTGAGTTGGCATGAGCCGGTGGTACGGCACCTGCATCTTTTCGAAGATCTCGACGGAGATGATGTTGAGGCCCGCCCCTCCGTCGATGAGAGTACGGTTGACGGCGACGTTGTTGATGGTTGGCGTGCACAAGAGGGGGATTGTGCCCACGCCCCTTGTGGAAGCCGGATGATCCTCCTCGTCGAAGCCAATCTTGCACGTCGACCACTTCATTAGGCGATTGCCGACGCTGGGCTGCGCCGCCGCAATTTCTCGCGACAGCTGCTTGAAGTGTCGATTTGACAGAGGAGCCTGAGCTCCACCCAGGAGGCAAGCGGCGAAGATTCGCGGCTCTTGATAGCCCCCCTGGTCCTCCTCCCGACGATCGTTTGCTGGCGGGGGTAGCGGCAGCGGCTCGGGATTGGCTCGAGACAGAACCCCACGGCGGTGACCTTCCTCGCGGTCGTCGTCGCGGTGATCGCCCCGGGATCCGCTCTTGCCGTTGCTGCGGCCGCCCCCGCGACGCTTGGCGACGCCGTTTTCCTCGTGAAACTTCCGGACAATCCAACAATCCTCGGTATTGTGGGTGTCCTTCTTGTGGATAATGCAGTAGCGGCGACGTCGACCTTTATCGCGATCAGAGCGGTCCCCGCGGCGTTGCTTATAATCTGGCTCCGCCGCGAGGGCAGCAGCCTCCTTTCGCTTGGGGTCCTTGGACTTCGGCTTTGGGGGAGGCGCCTCTGGCAGATTGTGCACGAAGAGCCTCCCCTCCTCAGCCTTGGCGCAGCGGTCGGCGATCTCGAAGAGCCTAACGACGGAAGTCAGCTCATCATTCACGGACAGCTTCTCCCGCATCTTGACGTCGGAGACGCCCGTGGAGAACGCGGAGATGACCTCCTCGTTGGAGATCCTGGGAATTTTGTTCCTCATCTGACTGAAGCGCTGGATGTACTAACGAAGCGTCTCGCCCTTGTACTGACGCACCGCCTTAAGATCGTTCTTGGTGGCGGGGCGCTCGTACGTGGGCATGAAGTTGGCAACGAACTGACGACATAAATCCTTCCACGAAGTCATGGATTCGTGAGGAAGATTCATGAGCCAAGTCCGCGGAGCGTCCTTGAGGGCCATGGGGAACCAATTGGCCATGGCGCGCTGATCTCCACGCGCGGCCTGGACGGCGACGACGTAGAGTTGGAGGAATTCGATAGGGTTTGTGGTCCCGTCATAGCGCGTGGCGATGTCCGGCTTGAACTTGTCAGGCCAAACAATGTAGCGCTGCTGGCGAGTGAGGGCGAGACACCCGGGGTTGTAGATTGGGATGCCGGGGGTCCTGACGTTCTTGCCAGCTTCGCCGATGTCATCGATGGCGCGGTCATGATTTTCGCGGCGGCGCTCGAGGGAGACGCGTGCGTCTTCCGGAGCGCGTTGGACGATTTGGCAGCTGGGCTCCCCGCGCGGCGAAGATGCGGCGCGGGAAACCACCCTCTTGGCCTTGTTGGCCACCCCATCTCCGGCGCCCGGGGCGCGATGCCCCGCCGCCGGATCTGGGCTCCCCGCGCCCTGGGCTCCTCCCAAGGCCGGGTCTTCGTTGGCGATGGCGACGAGCTCGGCGATTCGAGCGCGCCACCCCTCACGCCCGTCGTCGGTGGGTTGATAGCGCAGCAGCTCCTGCGCCATGGCGAGTGCCTGCGCAGGAGACAGCTGACTCCTAGAACGAGCGCGAGAAGTGGCGGTGAAGGAGAGCGAAGGCTCTGTCCACCCGGACGGGAGGTAGGAGGACTCCAGATCTTCCTCCTCTTCCTCCTCGGCCGAAGCTTCATGACGACGGAAGATGGGCTCGGTTTGCCCCCGAACAGCGTTATGACGGCGAAGACGCTCGAGCCTTGCGTTGGCGTTGGCCATGTCGATGCAGATCTAGAAGAAAATACACCACAGCCCCCTACCTGGCGCGCCAAATGTCGATGGATTTCGTGTCGCAAGAACTCGGGGTACCACGCGACGGACCCAAGGATTCGAACGCAGGGGGCTGAACGTGTGAGATCTTGGATCGCAACAAAACACGGTGACGGAAGCCTCGATTGTCGGACGCGCAACGCACTGCAGAGAGGGAGACCGAGCTTTACCCAGGTTCAGGGCCCTCGTGGTGAGGTAAAACCCCTACTTCCTGCCTTCTTGTATTGCAACGCGACACCTCGCGAGGAGTACAAGGCCTTGATTACAAAGCTCTAGTTGGCCAGAGGTTGAAGAACCTGCGTGCCCAACTAGCAGCTTGAAGAAGATGAAGATTTGATTAGACCGGATCCCCTCTAAGGGGTGGCCTCTCCCTCCTTTTATAGCGCCAAGGTCCTCCTTCCCCTTATCTTCTTGGGGAAGGGGTTGCCACACACGGCCAAGGAGGGAGGACAGCTGTAGACTATGTTCTTCTGTAGACTTGGTCTTCGTAGGGTAGCGGCGCCGGTCCACAGGAGTGGGTGGAGGAGGCTGACGTCCTCCTCTGGCGCCCTGCACCATCCATACTATATTTAGGGGGGTGGCCAACTGCCTCTGTGCCGCTTTGGGCAGGCACAGAGAAAGTTGGTCTCCTCCCTGTCGGGGGTAGCGTGGGCGGTACGCGGTCTTCTGCCCGCTAGCTTCTTGCTCTGCACGCCAATCGTGCTGAGCTGGCGTAGGCGTGCGTCCTCTCCTCACCAGCAGGGGCTCGTGAGGAGGTCTTCTGGTCCTTAGCCATTTCTGTTGTCGTTCTCCTCACGAGGCGCCTCCTCGTGAGGGCCTTCTCCGTGACTTGGGTTGCTGATTGTCCCCTGGGCTGAAGATGGGCCGATGATGGGGCCCAGGAGCAGGTGGACCGGGATACCCCGGTATCCGGAACACCGACAGTTTTGTCGGAGATAGTACTTCGCTGATGAAATATACCGGCCTCTGGACGCCGTGGGCTTTGCCTTCTTCACTTCTTTCGACTACTAGTACTGTACTCACCACCTGATGGGTTGCAGCGATGTAAAGTAGTAGCGGCTCCTTTTCTTTTGGTGCGACCAGCACTGGTGGCGTGGAAAGCACTTTTTTCAACTGCGCAAAAGCTGCGTCTGCTTCTGCTGTCCATTCGAACTTATCATCTGACTTTTTCATAAGTGCATAGAACGGGAGTGCCTTTTCTCCCAATCGAGCAACAAAACGACTTAGAGCCACGACGCGTCCTGCGAGCTTCTGTACGTCGTGTAATTTCGTGGGTTTCCCCATTGTTAAAATTGCTTGTATTTTCTCTGGGTTCGCCTCTATTCCCCGTGCTGACACCAAGAACCCTAGTAGTTGTCCTGCCGATACGCCGAAGGAACACTTTGTCGGGTTAAGCTTGAGTTTGTACCTGGTCAGGTTGTCGAAGGTTTCTGCCAAGTCGCTGATAAGGGATTCCTCCTCTCTTGTAGTGATGACTACATCATCATTGTAGACTTGGATGTTGCGCCCTATTTGTCCTCCAAGGCAATTTTGCATCATCCGTTGATAAGTTGCTCCTGCATTTTTAGGCCGAATGGCATTACTTGATAGCAAAACACCCCATATGGTTTGATAAAGACTATCTTTTTCAACTTGATCTGGTTGTAACCAGAATATGCGTCCAAAAAGGAAAGCCTTGCGCATCCCGCTGTTTAATCAATTATCTGATCGATGCGGGGTAGAGGGAAGGGATCCTTTGGACAATGCTTATTGAGAGATGTGTAGTCGATACATACTCTTTGTACGTCTGTGTTTTTCTTGGGTACGATGACTGGATTGGATATCCAACTCAAAGTTTTTATTTCTCTGATAAATCCGGTGTTTTCTAGCCTGTGCAATTCTGATGCTATCGCCTTCCTCTTGGGTTCATCGAATCTTCATAGTGGTTGCTTGACTGGCTTTGCTTTAGGATCCACATTTAGTGCGTGCTCAACGAATTCTCTGGGAACCCCTGGCATGTCTGAAGGACACCAGGCAAAGATTTCCCAGCGCTCATGAAGGAACTCAATGAGCGCGCTTTCCTATGCGGGATCCAGGTTTACCGCGATCGACGTTGTCTTGCTTGGGTCCGGTGGATGGACCTAAATTTTCTTCGAGTCCTGAGTTGTGTCAAAAGCCTGATCTGGCAGGGATCGTCCAACGTCGGGTAGCACATTATGATCTGTTTCTCCTTTCAGCCTCTCGTATTCTGCTATCATGCCAAAGGTTTGCGCCATTCTATTGAATTCCCTATCGCAAGTGTTGGCTACTTCGAAGCTCCCTTGTACCGTGATCATTCCCTTGGGTCCTGGGATTTTTAGCGTAAGATACGCGTAGTGAGGTACTACCATAAACTTTGCAAATGCTGGGTGCCCTAGGATTGTGTGGTACTGCGATGGCCAGACCATAACTTTAAATTCCAGCTTCTCTCTGTGATAATTGTTGCTACCGCCGAAGCAGACATCGAGTTCTATTCTCCCCAAAGGGTAATTTGCGGCTCATGGTACTACTCCATGGAAGGAGCAATCTGTTGGCTTCAGACTCGACAGTGAGATACACATTGCCTTTAGGGTTCTAGCATATATTAGGTTTATGCCACTCCCTGCATCCATGAATACTCTTCCGATGTCGTATCCTCCTATTTGCGCCTTTAAAACCATAGGCGAGTGGCCCGGCCTGGGAACTTTTCTTGGGTGATCTGCTCTGCTGAACTTAACTGGTTGATCTGACCACCACAAATATTCTGTAGTGGCTAGTGGTGATGATATAGCTAAATTTACTTGCCTGGATATGCTCTTTCGCTCTTTCTTCGACTTAGGCACCGGTTGGATCATTGCTGATATGTAAACTTTGGATTTTAGGTGCCTTGCTAGCCTTTGCACTTGGTATCCTTGACTTGTGTGCTTCTCTCATTGCCATCCTCCTTGGTTTGAACCCATGGCGCTTTGTAGTCTTAGGAAAGTTCTACAATCCTTCATCTGATGATTTGAAACTCTTTTTCCATCGAGATAGGCATAATGAATTCGACAAGGCCCGTATAGCATGTCTTCGGCCGAAGGGCCGGAGTATCTCGATTTTTCTGCTCCCTTTGTCTAAAACCTCCTGCCTTCGTCTTCTTCCTCTTCCCTTACTCTGTAACCCGCAGCTACCTGGTTTCGGCGTCCTTGATTATCCCTGCTGCGGTGTCGTCTCCTTTGTCTGCTCATTCTGTTGACTTCTGGTGATCGTCCTCTTTTGTTATTATATGCATCCTCTCCATCAGCGAATTTGTTAGCTTCTTCCATTAGTTCAGCTACTGTCGTTGGCCTTGTTCTTCCTATCTCCTCCACGAGATCTGAGCGACGAAGGCCGACCGAAAAAGCGTCTATTGCTCATTCGTCGGAGACATCTTCTGCTGAATTTTTGATTACACTCCATCATTGTATATAAGAACATAGAGTTTCGCATTTCCTTTGCACACATGCTTTGACCTCCTCCAGTGACGCTAGGCGCTTGTATGTCGAACGGAAATTTCTTGCAAATTGGCTTTCGAGTTCTCCCCAGCTTCCAATGGATTCATTGGGTAGGGTATTCAACCAGGACCGTGCTGCGCCGGTGAGGTGTAGTTGTAAACTTTGCATTGCCGTTGCTTTTGTTCCTCCTAATATCTGTACTGCCTGCAAATAGTCCGATAACAAAAGATCACGATATCAACTCAAATAAGAAGTGCAATGTTGAAAGCTTGCCCATGACAGCATGGATGGGCTAGAATCCAACTTACAACTTGCAAGCATAACAACTCAACATAAGAGACCACAATGTCAAATTTTTAAGAACAGGAAAAAGTAAAGTGTGCCTTCCGGTTCGTGAGAGCTTTACTGACCGAATTTCGCATAACACTGGTAAGAGTTTAATTTGAAGAGAAAATAAAAGCAAGTCAAATTTACTTGGAATAGCAAATTGCTAGTAGGTATGTATGGTGGACACTTTGGAAAACTTTGGCTTTTAGGAGTTGGATGCACGAGTAGAGCTCATACTCAGTACAAGGCGAGGGCTAGCAAAAGACTGGGAGCGACCAACTAAGAGAGCAATAATGGCCATAATCATGCAAAGCGACAAAGCGACATTAAAAGAAGCATATGATGGCATCAAAAGTCAAAAACTAAATGATCATGAAGGCTATTGGCGACTTTGTAAGAGTCTAACCTGTGTGAGCATGCGCCAAGTCAACCCAAATAAAGCATCAAGGAGAAAACCAAAATAATGCTTCCATACAATAAAAACAACGCATGATTTTTTCAAAGGCTCATTAAGCAATCTCAGTTATTTGAGACAAGTCATGCTACAGCAAAACCACTAAGCATACTATCAAAAAGACATCAAGCATGACATGAAAAAGCCTAAGCCGCAGTCTACACAAGCTCCTTCTTGTACCACTATTTTGCACAAAGCTTTTTCTCTTTTCCAACGCCATTTAAAATTTTTATAAACACCTCTTTTGATGAAAACCAATGAAGATCAGAGGCAAAAATACACCTTGATGAAAAGATATGACAAGGTCTGAATGCATATCAAGGCAAAAACGAAAACCAAAAGCAGTAGCAGAAAAAGGAGAACGCTAGATGAACGATAAGAGTGAAAAACTGAGCGTTCTTTGCAAATGAAAACGAGTACATCTCCTCCAAAGGAAATTTGTTGGGGTCCAACCATTTATTGCAGCAAACAAACAAACTAAACCAACTAAGAAAACTAAAACAACTGACGCTCCAAGAAAAACACATAGTGCATGAAGCAATAAAAATATAGTGTTTTGAAAGGTGACCTGATTTTTGCCGATGAAGAAGGGGTGCCTCGGGGGCAACCCCAAGCTTTGACGCTTGTACTTCTGGGATATTTCTTAGGGTGATGCATGGGCATCCCCAAGCTTGAGCTTTTGTCCATTCTTCAACTCATCTCATCATTCTCCAATCCCTACACTTGAAAACTTCCTTCATACAAAACTAAACACAATTCTATTAGCAACATTAGTGTAAGCATAACATATAATCAATCCTCTATTTGCTTCAGGTTTCAACTCAAAACCACCACATATATAGCATATACTACTGTAGCAACCTCCCCAAAAGTTCCATGACCAAAAGAACTCAAAAGAAAGCGATAAAGTGACAAACACAAATATTGGCAGAAATCTGTCAAAACTGAACAGCTGACAAAGGTCGAATTTTTGAGGGATTTTCTGTTGCTCAAATCAAAAAGTGTTCAACTAAGAAAAGTTTGGATAAAACCTGGGGCATATGCACAAGAAATCGCAGGTCCAAAAGATAAACAGAGAATTTTCACGAATTTTTATGGTGCAGCACCGAAAACAGTTTCAGGACAGCAACATCCCCAAATCTTTACCTCACTCAAATTAGAGGCTTCTCTTGGCACAAAAACGAAATAAACAAGATAAGGAGCGGTCATTACAGTAGTAATGACTTCCAAGACTCAAATAAAAGAAAAAGTACTGAAAAGAAAACATTGGGTTATCTCCCAAGAGTGCTTTTCTTTAACGCCTTTGAGCTAGGCGCAGAAAATTGCGAATCAAGTAATAATGAAAGGGGGATCAGGATCCACTGTAGGGATAAAGAAATGAATACTATCCAATTGAGGTTTTGCATATCCCTTGTAGTCATGCTTTGGTACACTATTTTCATCAAAAAGATTTTCAGGACAAATCCAACTAGTATTAGCTACCAAGGCATTATGAATTCCTACAAGCTTACAAAGTATTGGCAATTTAGATTCTTCATTGGGTGTACCAACAATTTCAACAGGTGAGCCAAGCTTATTAAACTTCTTAAAAACTTTCCTAGCCTCAATAACGACATCCTTAAATTCTAGGCGCAAAGTTTCCAAGATAAAAGCCTTCTTTTCGGGATCCTCAATTTCATGAAGCTTAAGGAACATATATTGCATAAAAGGATTAAGACTAGCAAACCTAGCTTCTAACATGTGAGCTAAATGAGCAGAAGCAACTTCATAGCTAGGAGCTAACTCAACGAAAAACTTTTCCTCAACTTCCTTATGCATACTAATGTGATTAAAGAACTCCTCAATGTTACTTTTGCCAATAATCGAACCACTCCCTACTGAGAGGTCCTCTAGAACGTACTTAGGGATCAACATGATAAACTAAAGTAAAGAAATAACAACTACCAAGGATTCTAATTTTTTTGGGTTTTTGATAAAAAAGCAATGCAGGTAAAATAAATAAAGTAAAGCAAAACAATAACAAAGTAAAGAATGTGTGTGCGAAGAACTCCCCTCGCAGAAGTCTTCTCTCTTCCCCGGCAACGGCGCCAGAAAAGTAGCTGCTGCGTGTGGTGGTGGATAGTTGTTGTGGAAGCAGACTGTCCTTGTGCGTGGTGGATAACCAGCCCGTTGGGAACCCCAAGAGGAAGGTATGATGAGTGTAGCAGCAAGTTTTCCCTCAGTTTAAGAAACCAAGGTTATCGAACAGGAGAAGAGAGACAATGACGACTAAAGGTGTTGTGGAACCTGCACACACACAAACAAATACTTTGTTCCCAACTTGCGATGATGTTGTCAATCTCACCGGTTTGCTTGAAACAAAGGTTATGAGTGTATCGAGTGGAAAACAATATAGTATGCGAGTAAAGTAAACAGTACGAGTAAAGTAAACAGGTGATAGCAATATGATGGAAATAGGACCGGGGTCCACAGTTCACTAGTGGTGTCTCTCCATAGATAAAATAACACATGCTGGGTAAACAAATTACAGTTGGGCAATTGATAGAATAAAGATAACGTGATATGCCAAGAAGATCACTATGAGATTTACTCTGGGTATTACAACAAAATACATAGACCGCCATCCAACTGCATCTATGACTAATAATCCACTCCCGGGGATATCAATCCGAACACCCTAGAAGTATTAAGTTGCGAACAACAGATAATTGCATTAAGCAAAGTGTGTAATGTAAACAAAGCATATGCCCTTGAGCATATGAATGTTGTTTTCTCCCTAGTAGCAACAGCACATCTACCACCTTAGAGGTTTCTGTCACTCCCCCAGGTGAAATAGAGGCATGAACCCACTATCGAGCATAAATACCCCCTCTTGGAGTCACTAGCAACTACTCGGCCAAGATCGCTACTAACAACGGAGAGCATGCAAGATCATAAACAACATAGAGATAGCAAAAGATATAATTCAGTACAGCAACTTAATCATAAACACCAATATTCATCGGATCCCAACAAACCAAACATGTAGAATTACATAACGGTGATCTCAATCATGTATGGCAGCTCATGAGATCTAAACATGAAGCACATAGTGGAGAAGACAACCATCTAGCTACTGCTATGGACCCATAGTCCAAGGTAGACTACTCACTCATCGCTCCGGAGGCAAGCATGGCGATGAAGAAGACCTCCGGTGGCGATTCCCCTCTCCGGCAGGGTGCCGGGAAGAGCTTCTGGACCCTCCCGATCTTCGGGTCGACGGCGGCGGTGGATCGCGATGTGTTCTGGAAAATTGATCGGGTCCTTAGGTTTTTCTTGTCGGGGGGTCTTTATAGTCGAAGGGGCATCGTCAGAGGTGGGGCCAGGTGGCCTCACACGGTGGTGGCGCGGGCCAAGGGCTGGCCGCGCCACCCCTGTGTGTGGGCCCCTGGTGGCCCCCCTCCTACTCCTCTTCGGATCTTTGGAAGCTTCCGGGTAAAATAAGACTTCAGGATGTGGTTTCATCCAATTCCGAGAATATTTCCTGTGTATCACTCTGAAACACAAAAACAGCAGAAAACAGGGAACTGGCACTGTGGCACTTCGTTAATAGGTTAGTTCCGGAAAATGCATAAAAATGCCACTAAGTGTAACGAAACAATATGCAAATGGTGTAAAAACAAGCATGGAGCATCAAAAATTATAGATACGTTTGAGACGTATCACAGAGGACCCATCAAATGCATTATCTCGCAAGCCTTTCAAAGAGTTTGCCAAAGTGATCAAATTAGATTTGCGAGGCACCCAAGCAAAAGAAGAGGCTGATCGGCTCTTGGCAGGAGAAATCCAGCCATCTTGATTATCAGTAGCCTGCTGATCCAAAGGCAAGAAGCAAGATGCATATCCATCTCCCCAAAACAGGGAGAAAGTACAATGAAAGTGAGGCCAGGACCTTTCTCTTGGAGAGTAGATGTAATACCCAACTTTATTTGAGGCCACCGAGAACCTGAATCTCCTATCACTCAATTTAGTTACTCGAAAACCAGAGGCAACTCCACCCAAACAACAGTAGAGAGCAATCGAGCCAGCTTCTTCGGAAAGAGGGAAGGAAGAGAACTTGAAGGCCGCCACCAAGATGAATTCCTTGGTCGCAAGAGAGATTGAGAAGTGAACCGGAGAGTGGAAACGTCGACGCACCTGAGCAGCCACGGCGAAGCTAGGCCAGAAATCCCAAAGGAGAACCACATCCATGATCAAGCACTAGGATCTCCATCAGCACCGGCGGAGAGGGTGGCTAGGGCGCTGGAGGCGAGAGGGGAGCTGGAGGAGAGCCATCAACCACAATTTTGCTTCTTGATGCGAGTTTGACCTAGATTTGGAAGGGGGGCTTAGTGAATTTAGAGAAAAAAAATCAAAAAATGGAAAATAGTGCATGGAGTCATGGTGTGTGATGTAGTACCTAGGAAAAATACCAAACATGGCATGCCAAGGATTCATAGGAAAACTCTTCACAAAAAGTTTCTACCAAGCAGGAGTTCTCTTGACTTTCTAGCCAGGTGACCATGGTTTGTGCAAGTTTTATAGCAAACTTTGGAACCATGGTCCCATTTTGGTGGAGATGTGCATCTTTACAAGGCCCACAACTTTTGCAACTAGTGTTTTTTGAATTTTCACATAAAAAATGCATTTTCCATTTTTTTTGATTGGCCAAAAGGGGCATAACAGATGTTTTTTTGTGAAGTGGCTACCAAGGGCACCGTGCAAAACTACACCACTCTAATTTTCATGGGTGGGGGACCTTGTAGGGGCACATCTAGGGTCTTATGAATTATCTCGGCTTGCATGCATATAATGAATTATTTTTGGGCTAAATCAATGTAAATTCAAATTTGAACTAGGGCTACAAGAAAGGCACTTCAAAAAATCTGGCGAAAAATACATGGAGGTACCCTGAGGGTGTGGGACCCTACAACCTATCCCAAACTTGAGTTCCCAACCCACCTAGCACACATGGCAGTCACCGTGAGTTTGACCTAGATTTGAAAGGGGCTTAGGGAATTCAGAAAAAATCAAAAAAAAATGGAAAAACGGTGCATGGAGTCATGGTGTGTGATGTAGTGCCTAGGAAAAATACCAAACATGGCATGCCAAGGATTTATAGGAAAACTCTTCACAAAAAGTTGCTACCAAGCAGGAGTTCTCTTGGCTTTCTAGCGAGGTGGCCATGGTTTGTGCAAGTTCCATAGCAAACTTTGGAACCATGGTCCCATTTTTGTGGAGATGTGCATCTTTTAAATACCCACAACTTTTGTAACTAGTGTTTTTTGAATTTCCACATAAAATGTATTTTCCATTTTTTTTCTGTGGCCAAAAGGGACATAATAGGTGTTTTTTGTGAAGTGGCTACCAAGGGCACTGTGCAAAATTACACCACTCTAATTTTCATGGGTTGAGGACCTTGTAGGGGTGCGACATCCATGATCTTACGAATTATCTCAACCTGCGGGCATATAATGAATTATTTTTGGGCTAAATCCATTTAAATTCAAAAAAACGTGGGAAAAATACATAGAGTCATGATATGTGATGTAGCACCTTAAAAAATACCGGTACATCATATATTGCATTATTACAGATATTTCGGTGTTAAAATTCAAAATTGAGCTATGTGGGTCCTTCAAATACACTTCTTTTTAGAAAACACCATGGAGGACCCATGTTTTGTGCCCCTTGTTTTGTGCATAGCACGTTACACTTTGTTACGTGTACCGCGACGATCCTTTGACTTTGTGCATGGCCATTTCTACTTAATTTCACGCCTGGGAAATTGGAGAAGTTATTATTGCATTAAAAATGGCGGTTCCTGGCCTACAAAAAGCGCAGCCAGCTAGTCAATCAGCTATCCTTCTTCTTCATGTGACTGCCATGGATGGGGAGGCTTCTGGGAGGTCGAGGCCGCAGCGGCAGTCATGGTATCCGCGGCGGGCATGGAAGCGGCCGTGGTGGCGGTCATTTAGGAAGACGTGGGTCATCAGTTGAGTTATCGTCTCTTGACATGCCTGTTGACATGTCTAGGGAATCGTCACCCTAGCCCTCATCTGAGCCGTCATCTCAGAGACATGCATGATTCCTACCAGGGTTCGAGTTCGCCCGGATCCCGCTCGAGGGCCACTTCATGGACCAGCTGTGGCTCCCAAACAAGTTCGCGCTCGCGCTTGCAGGTTAAGAGCCTACCGAAGTAGGTGTGCAGGTAGCTGGTTGTGCCCGAGGTACCTGGCCCGTCAAGCTGTACATAGATTCAGCTGGCGACATGTACCTTGGGCATGGCTGGGGTGCCTTTGCCCACGTGCACGATCTGCAACTCGGGTACATCCTCATCTTCAAGTACAACGGAGTAGATGAGTTTGTCGTCAAGGTCTACGATGGCTATAACTGTCGCAAGAGCTATAACATAGATAGCAATGATGAGTTCGATGACAAGTTCGATGACGAGTTCAATTAGCAAAATATGTAATTCAAGTATCAGTTAAAATCTCTATTTTATTTTAGTTTCCTTTCAAATATTCCCTATTTTAATGCCATGACATGCATTGCCTTGAAAAAAAAAGATTTCACGCGGCAGAGATGCACGCCGGGTGAGGACATAGATGTACATGTATGCCTAGTCATGCGTGTTGTGTTGCCGCTTAGCTGGGACCCAATGCAGAGTCCCATCAAGTTCAATGCCCCGTCCCATCATGGCAGTGTGCAGTGAATAAGCAAGGGGCTACTACGTCCTATTCGTTCGTACCTACAATGACCCTTCATCGACAAGGTACCAAGGGCTATGCTTAGATTCAAACGGATGTCCGAGATTGCTTGTGATGGTGCCCAGGAGGCAAGGACACGGTGGTCAGCTGAAGCTGGTCCTTGACCGGCTAGCACTATTATGCAGAAACCCACTTCCTCTTCTTCTTCCTTCCTACTGCCTTCCTTCCCCCTCCGTCCATTCCATGACAAAGCCATGCCTCCCAAGAAGTGGTCCCGACGGGCGGTCAAGATCGATGGGGTCAAGATTACGGCCGCGGAGAGGAAGGAGGTAACCCGCCGGCAGGCAGATCTCCATGCAAGCAGCCTAATCAGTCAGGCCCAAGCCTTCCTCTCCTTAGAGCACCAACGCCAGCGGGCGTTGGAGACGTTGGCTCCTCCGGGTGGGTTAACATTGCCTTGATCTTCTGTTTGTTGTTCTTTTCCAACTTGGTAACCTATTTTATTTTTTATGCCCCCAAAATCCACAGATAAGAAGCTGCCCATGAAGAACTTGGACCCATCACTGGACTTCCTGATCAAGCCCGTTCCCCGGCTAAGCAAGGTAATCGCATACCATCTAGTCTACTTCCTGATCAAGGCCATTTACCATTGTTCATAAGCTGGCTTTGTTAATGCGGCTAGGTGCCATGCATAGAGATCTGTATAGATTCAGTGTATAGATTCACTCATTTTGAACCATAGCCAGTTTACTTTGAAAACTCTAAAATAGCTTATATTTGTGAATAGAGGCAGTATTAGCATTGATCTTTTATTGTATGTCCTATATATTGGTGTAGGAAGCGAAGGAGAAGATCGAGCAGATGTGGCCACACTCAATGCCAAGATACAGAGCCAACTGGACGAGAAACATTCCCTCGAGCTACACTCTGCTAGCATAGGCTCACATTTGGATTAGGAGAAGGAGAAATCACAAACTTTGGCGCATGAGGTTGACAAGCTTACAGCTGTGAAAGGCGTGCTATCGGGACATATGGACTACCTTGTGAAGATGCAGGAGAAGATGAAAATTTTGCTGGATAAGGATAGGTTGACCGTCAAGGCGCTGGAGTAGGAAAATCTGAAGCTCAAGGCCACGTGCAGCGACCTTTGTGTGCAAAACACCAAGGGCCTCAAAGAGCAGATCAAGCAGAGCGAGGGGACCTTGGTAGCCTATGAGGCCAGGGACAAGTACAAGGATTACTTGAAACTGATGACCAAGAGCACTCGCAAAGCGTCCACTCTGCTCGAGGCTGTTAAGAAGGAGAACGACATGCTCAAAGCCAAGATCAATGAGTTCGAGCGCCTCTAGCAGGATAAGATTGCCTCCAAGTAAGAGGAGATACGATGTAGTCTGCGCCCTTTGTTTCATCATCCTGTCTGTCTATCTTCTGCTGCGATGGTCTAAACTTTGTGTTAACTAGCCTGAATTTTATGTTCTAGTTATCTAAACTAGTAGGGAAATGGTAACTGAACTATGATGTTGCATTAATGTTCTCTTTTTTTTGGAAGCAATTGTTATATGTACGCTGTTGCTTTTAGATAACTTGAATTTCCAGTTTGAACCTGTCGATAACTTATATGCACTAGTGTGAGCTTTGATAGCCAGCAACTCCATACACCCCTAGATGATTGGTCTTGTTACGAAATGCTGAATTACATAGACACAACTTATTCATCTAAAATTTGTTTCAATCTATCTAACTTGCCCTTATGCACTGCTCCTTGCTTCAAAAGATCTGCAATGCAGTTCTCCAGCCTTTTATTCTCCTCCTTCAGCTGGTCCCTCTAATTTTCTGCCTTGAGCTTCAGAAAGATCTGAATATCTAAAAGATTCTTCGAAATGGATCCCACCTACCTATCATTCATTGTTTTGTGGAGTTCTTCGGCCATATTTTTGTTTATTTCTTCGAGCTCCTTCTTATCCTGTGATAGATTGTAACATTCATCATCAGCAGCACAAGCATCACTAATTCTCCCATTATTTTCCGATTTATACAACTCCCATAACTTGACCAAACATTTCTTCAGTGCATCAGGCCACTCCGGATCAATCACTCCACTATTCCACACACCGGACCATCCTAATGATCAGCAGCATACTATAACAAATATAAGAAACTATGAAATGAAGAAAGAAGAATGCAATGCAAACATTAATTTTGCAATATAAATCATCCAAACCTCCTTTGCGCATCCTATAAACCTTTTCCCTATGCTAGTGCCTTCGAAGGCAACAAATTTCCTTAGTTTCAACCCATGGTCACATGGTGCCTCCCTCTCAATCGCCAAACCATCCCAATCTGGGTCATAGATGGTTTATGGCACCTAAAACATAACCTAAACCTAAATTCCTAACCCCATAAACCAAGACGTTGAATAAAAGGAATTCACATTGTTCCGGTAGTAGTCGAAATCGGAGAGAAGGCTGCCATTGTCGCTGCCCCTGCCGTAGCTTCTATCGTCGCCATCATTACAAGACGGCATGGCGAATGAAGGAGAGAGGGGGTAGAGCTAGAGGAAGGAGAGAGAGAGGGGGGTAGAGCCGGCGTGCGAGGTAGTGACTCAACGGTCAGCTTGTATATAAATATCTTGTTCTGCCTACTATTCATGCCTTAGTGGAAATAACTAATTTATACGCTTTGAAAAGGATAACAACACATAAGTTGGCAGTTGAGTTTGGATAAATCAAGTAAATTATGCAGCATCAATGACTGTCCCCTACTAGTTGGTATTTTTGTAATATTTGATTTTTAGTTTTTAATATTTCAATTAGGCAGAGTCTTCAAAATTTGGTATGTATTTTACAAATGCACTAGATTGTGTGTGATCTACTGCATCAAACCATATCTTATACTCCCTCCGTTCCAAAATATATGATATTTTAGCCTTTCTCTAACACTATGTATCTAGACATGTTTTGTTGTGTAGGTTAGAAGCAAAATGAGTGAATCTACACATTAAAAGGCATCTAGATATGTGTGTCAAAAATAGCTAAACTATCTTAAATTTTGGAACGGAAGGAGTACATTGTAAAATAATACAACAAGTGATGTAAACAACGCTTATTATTTTTATTATTTCAGCAGTCAATATATTACAACATCTCAATATCCTAGATATGAATTTATTACATTATCTCAACATAGTTCTATAATGAAATTACAAATTTACACCATTTTTAGAAGAAGTTTGAGGCACACGGTATGAGATACAATATTTTATAAAATACAACAGCTTATTGCATGGAACAGCTACAACATAGTCACACACATTTACAGAGTGATGCAAAATGAAGGAAATGAATCCACTAGTGGCCAGAATTGGGTTGCACTTCTCAGTGTAACATATCAGCACCTATGAAGCTCAAAATTTCACGAAGACAGCTCTACAGGAGTATCATCATCTCCAACCATTTCTGAAATTGCAACAGCAAAAAATACCTTCTTACTCAATTTCTTCCTTCGGAAAACCTGCATGAGATCATCATCTTTAACAATTTCGACAAAATCCCTCTTCTTAAAGTTCCACCACCATAAACGTGCTTGCTGATTAGGGCCCCAAGGACATCTCTGTTTTAACTGCTCAAGAATCTGATCAACAATAACTGTGTTGGGATCTACCATGATTTCCATACAATCGTTCTCCACAACAATTTCTTGACCATCACCTAGTACTGCAGTGTAAGGGTCCACTTGCAAAGCAATTAGATATATTTGTGAATGGTCAACAGCTGCTAGTTTACAAACATCCAAACCGCTGGCAGCACCACCCTATGGGTCAACATCTCTGGAACCAAACTATGCTTCTGGTGCATCAACATTGTCAACCATAGCAAAGAGATCTAACCGACGAGTACCATTATACTTCTCCCAAATTTGCAACATCCGATGGGAGTGCTCAAGTTGTTAATACACCTGATTCATGTTCATCCACATAAACTTAGCCTTCTGTCTGGAGCCCCAAGAAATCCTAGCGTGAAGAATGTTAACAAGCTGCGAAACAGACACAGTCTCACTGCAATTCACATTCATTTCCATAGCCTACAAAGCCACACTCCTCTCCAAGCCATAATCTAATCTAGAAACATACTGATGAACTCGGACATTTATTTTGTATACATTCTCTAAATCATCGTTGTCTCACAAATTTTGGGAAACAAAAAAAAATTAGTTGCTTCTCTAATCATACCACAATTTGGGATAACATAAGATAAAAAGAAAGTTTTCTATTATTGGATAAACTGGAGCCTTCTGATCTGAATATAAATTTGGGATGACTTGCATAAGATAAAAATCTTGGTTTGCATGTTGGTTGGTGTGATAGATATTGAGGATTACTTGCATAAAAATCACACCAGAATTTGAGAAAACTTATGACAAAAATCAGTCAGTTGCTTCTCTACAATTGTTCAAATACTGACAGTTACTCCTGCTGTTCCATAAAACATCTTAGTGCTATCGGAATGTAAGAGAGGGATCTAAAATATTCACCTCTGCTTTCTGGCGCTCACACTGACAGTAGAAGGTCCAACTCCTTTCATCTTTAAGATTTGTTCTTTTGCTCCAATCGGCAGGCGGCGTCGCGCCGGAGGGCTAACACTCCGATTGCTGCTGGTCGGCGCCGCCGCCGCCGCCATTGGGCCGGCTCTTCGCTTGGTCGGCGGCGGCGCCACCGTCGGGCAAGCTTTCCGCTTGTTGCTTCTCCCTGCTGCTGGCTTGTTGCAAGATCTCTGGCTGCTTTCCTGGCTGGCAGCTCTAGCTCTTGCCTCTCTCGGTGGCGATGCTCCCTCTCATTTTATACTGGTAGACATGCGCTGCCGTCGAAATTCGTCGCCGACCTAAGGATCTAGGGTTGGAAGGACAAGAAAGGGGATTTATTCGTACTAAGAGTTGCAGGTGGAGTTAACATACTGTCAACTAACGAGGCAACATAACAGAGACTGCTGACATGAAGGACCCACAGACTCAGCATATAATAAAGAAATACTGACATGCGAGACCGCAATGGGCCCAGAACGGGAGAAATCACCGCAATATTTGGTTTGGCCTATATTCGTTCAGAATGGGCCATCTGAGAAATTGACTACCCAACTTTTCAAATATCTTCTATTACAAACAACAAAGGTACCTATAAGCCCGTGGCAAAGAATTCACTGACAGCAAACAAAATATCCCAAGAGATATGGGGATAAGATTTCAGGTGGGATGGATTTGGGACGTCCGCCTCCCACCAAGCGAGACATCCACTTATCCCAGTCTCCCTAATTCTCTTATCCCGTGAATGAGGAAAGTAAGGCCTCGTTTGGTTCGCGTGTTTTGACAGGTTTTTCTGAGTATTTTCCCGGCCTAATCTAAAACACCGAGAAACGCTCCGTCACCTGTTTGGTGGGCCGGGTTTGGACGGGTGAAAACCCAGAAATCCCCAGAAAACTCGTCGGGTTGAAGTGTAAGTGAGACGCTCCTTCCACCTCGCGTTTCTGGCCCGTTCGCCGGCGCAGCAGGAAGGCGAAGTCGGCAATCTTCCACGCGGCGGTCTGTTCCGTGGCTGATGAAGGGTGGTCGTTGGCTACCTTGGTTCTTTCTCGTACAGTACTAGATGGAGGGGAGCTTGCGGGTGTGGGGATCGTTGGCGATGTCCGCGCGCATCCGCCTGTGGACGCCGCGGCGGCGGCCAAGATCTGATGTGCTCGATCCCACGGCAGAGCCGGGCGCGCAGCCTAATCCTCCGGCAAGCCTTTTCTTTCCGTGAGTATCAAATCCCACCTAGTTAATCAGTACCAAATCTGTCCAAGATCTGATGCGCTCGATCACCCTTTGACATTGCTGCGAAAATGAGTTTGTTGCAGAATCCCTGAGTTCCAAACAGAAAAACAAGGAAGAGTATTAATGAGGTAGGGGATTGTTGTGTAACAAAGTGTTTTGGGTGACAGGAGTGTTTCCACCCAATCCCCTTGCAAAATTACTCTTGAACACACTATAATACACCTCTGCCAAACAAGGCCTAAGTGGTATTTTGTAAGATGTCGCAGCTGTCCCAAAAAAAATCCCACCTAAACTGGATATTAAAGCGATTTAAGAAACGATTTGTACTACAGTAGCTGTTCCAGCGACGTGAGGTGGGATCGATCTTCCGCCATTTGCTCAGCGTCGCATTGCTTACGCGCGCGTGCCGATCGGCCACGTGCGTCGAGTGCAGCGGAGGAAATCCATACGGGATACCTGGGATGTCTTGGGCTTAGGCGGGATCATCCCATTCAGTCTAGGCGGGATTAGGTGGGATATAATTAAGTATATATGGTGGGATGGGAGGTGGTAAATCCCATCCCAGTTAGGGCTTGTTTAGTAGTGAAGTATTTGTGGGGATTAGTGGGGATAATACTCTAGCGGATTGGGTGAAACCCCTACCTTCACCCAATCCCCTCTAATCCCCACAAAACCCCATTTCATGCAATCCCTAATCCTCACTCCTAAAAATTGTCATCATTTGGTTTGCAGGGATCGGTGCACAACGGAGATTGCAATCAATGTTTGCAAGAATCAATGCGCAACAGAGATTGCAATCAACAAGGAAAACCAAATACAGTATCAAAGATTTAATTTTTATGTCATTGGACACACGACACTCACAAATCTGAACTGAAGCTTATTTGAGGTTCTAATAACATATCGGGTCCAGGTTTAATACGGCAGTGACATTGAAAGTCCAAAACCCAGGATACAAATGTTTGTGCTAAGAATAAATAAAGACTCATGCTCATGTCACAATTCCCATCACCGATAGAACATGATGCACACTGGAATTAAGACACAACTTGCAAGGATACCAGGCATCTACACTAGAACCTAAATATGAATTATATATAACTGAAACTTAGACATTTCGTGCGTAAGCAAGATGCTGCTGCCCATGCTTCATGAACCTTCATGAGTATGCTGTATGCAGATAGTCAACTCAATGTGAATTGAACTTTAACTGTATTAATCAACTCAATGCTTCATTTTTATGAAGGAATCATTTCAAGATTTCAGACTCTAGAGGAGACGGACTGTGCAGTTAAGCAAGTGTATGAAAGAACTACAAAAACCAGTCCAGCAAAAAAACATAAATCACTGTACATGGACAATGAGAAGAGCAGAGATGTCTGCCCGCAGTGACCAAACAAAAGTGGCATCGCTGTACATGATCTTAACAGTACTAGTACAAGGCTGGTCTACTACTCTCTGAAACATATTTGGCTGACCACTGGTATTCCTTTTCTTGGATTCAGATGGAGGATTTGCGAAGGGCATCATAGACCTTGGAGGCCTGGAGGCGCGCCAAGTCACCACGTTTGCCAAGGTCTGGGCAACGACGCAGGGTGGCCAAGACGGCCTGGGCGCAACCTTCTTCAAGCCGTCACCGGTTCCCGCCGGATTCCGCGCTCTGGGTACGCCCAGCCCAACAACCGGTCACTCTTCGGCTACGTCCTCGTTGCCCAAGAGTACAAAGAACCGAGAGATAGAGACAGAGAGAAGAGGGGGTTACCCAGATCGTGGTACAGGACCGGCGGGATGTGACGTCGCCCGTCAGATTCCGACGGCGGCGGCGGCGGCGGTGCGGAGCGGCTCCGCAGGATCCATCGCCCCTTGCCGGTCAGATGCTCCGCTCCTCACGTGCAGCTCTCGCCCCTCGCCGCTGCTCCGCTCCCTTCTCTGCCCCTCCACTCTGCTCCGCTCCCTTCTCTGCCCCTCCACTCTGCTCCGGTCGCCGCCGTTCCAGTCGCCGCCGTCCGCTCGCTTGGTGTTGGTTGGGGAAGGATAGGGTTTGGACGGGGAAGGGGATAATACGCGAGGTGTTGGTCGTGGATTGAGTCAAAGCAAAAAAAATGGTCGGGGACAGGGTTTTCCGGAGATGGGCGGGGATAGTTTTGGCCCAAAACTCTAGTACCAAATGGGCTTCCGGGGAAAACTTGAGATTCGGGGATGGGCCAGGATAATACTCGACAATCCCCGCGAATACTCTTCTACCAAACAAGGCCTTACAATTTTATGTGGGGATATACGGGAATATAATGTTTATTCAATACTTTCACATCCTCTCAAATACTCTTCTCTAAAAATACTCAACAATGGTGAAGAATTTTTATTCTAGCCAAAAATCTCTGGGCGCGGTCATCGCCGCCCCCGATCAGCCGAGCGACCACGCTGTGCAACGTTGGCCAAGTAGTGGAAATCACCCATGTCATGTCCCGTCTCGGATAGCATAGCCTGGCGCTGATCATGAGAGCAAATCTGATCATATAGTTCATCAAGGGTCATACCAGGATTAGCGTTGACAGATGACACGATGGAGTTGTAGGAGCCATTGAGCCCATTGAGAATGAATCCCACGAGCTCATCTTCATAAACCAGCTTGCCGATGACAGCTAGTTTGGAGGCATACCCCTTCATCTTGGTGAAGAAGTTGGCCAGAGTCATATTATTTTTCTTGGCGTTGTTGAGAGCACCACGCAGGTGCTGCACCTTTGACCTTGACGTGGTGGTGAACATGGAGGTGATAGTCGCCCATATTTCTATCAAAGTCTTGAGATCAACAACATGAGCAAGGATTTCCGGCGACAATGAGTTCACGAGGAACCCGTGCACCATTTGATCCCTAGACACCCAGGCCACATAGGCCGGATTAGGGATTTGGATCTTCTTTTTGTTTTCATATTCCTCCTTAATGGTCTGCTGGGTCCTTTCCGTTTAGGAGATCCAGAACGTGAGCGAAACGCATGGGTGGGGAGGACCAGGGTCTTCCAAAAGAGGAAGTTGGCCCTAGTGAGCTTTTGGGAAGGAGGCGATCCTAGGGCGTTGGCCTAGCTCAACGATGAGGAGGAAGCCATGGTGGCGACCGAAGGTATTGGGTAGGTTTTTGGTGATCGGTTTTGGTAGCGGCTAGGTTAGGGAAGAGGTGGCTCTGATACCATGTAAACTGGCATTGGCGGAAACGATACCCGCAAGGGGCTCGGATGCGTGTTAATATAGCGATGGAAGAGCCTCGTCGATGGCGCATACATAGGTATTGGGCTTGGTGGTGTACTACATCATACAGACCCAAATACAATGCATAAACTGAAAATACATTTAACATTGGCAACATAGAAAAGGCAAAGTTTTGGATCTCACCATAGTTAGGTGGTGTTTCACTTGGTAACCACTTTTGGGTCAATCAAATAGACACCTCCCAAGACTTTGGTTTGGTTCACATTGAAGAACTCGTCAAGCTTTGGGAGCTACTCAATGATGTCCACTTGCAAACGATTTTCCCGACACCATTCATTGGAAATTCATGAATAATAGAAAGTACTTCGGCCTACAAGATGCACTTTGAAGGGCTTGTCTCAACCACTCTTAATGCTTCCATTTGGAACGTGTGGACACCTCCAAAATGCAAATTCTTTACATTGTTGGTTAGAGATGATAGAGTTTGGATGACGGATAGGCTACAACGAAGGGGTTGGCAATGTGAAAATTTTACACTTTGCAACCAAGTTCAATAATCGGTGCGCACCTTTTGTACAAATGTAGGTTCACCACTATAGTGTGAAAAGAAATTCTTTCATGGTGTGTAATTCATGATAGACCACCGGAGGCTTGGACTAATGATCCTTCCGTCGATGATTTGTGGTCAAAGATTGCTCTTGGAAGAGGGACCGATAGGAAAGCTTTGGCGTCTATGATCATGCTCATCTCATGGGAGATTTGGAAGGAACGTAATGCTCGCATCTTTCGTCACAACCAACCCACTGTGGCAACGGTCATAGCCAAGATAAAAGAAGAGGCAAGAGCGTGGTGTATGGCCTGTGCCAAATTTTTGAGCCATGTAATTCCAGGAGAGTAGGCTTTTGCTAAATTCCTAGGGTGTGTCCTAGCCATTTGTCCTAAAAACTATAAAAATTCTTCTCTATTAATGAAAATGGAAAATCTTTTGCCTCGTTTTTAAAAAATACTATCTGATCCACATGCCCACCTAACTGTTGCAGTATTCACTCATTCTACCATATGTATTGTACCGTATTTAGCATTTTGCAACCAATTTGTATTTGTTGGTAATCTGTTCTAGCACAAATATCAATGCCAGAGCGATCCAACCACATGCAAACACATGGCGAAAGCACTCAAACCCGCCTTGCCAAAATTGTAACACCCCGGTTTTCCAATAACCACTCGATAAAATATGCTTTTGGACTCTCTAAATTCATATCTTATTTGGTTCACTGAATCAAATATCTAACTTCGTGGTTGCGTTGGGCTCGTCGATGCAATCGAAATGGACTACTCATTTCCTTAAAATAGAGCCCGGATGCCTCTTCTATAGCTTATTTAGATTTATTGGTCAATATTATTTGGAAATTTTGAAAAAATTACCTTTATTAAAAAAATGACCTGACCCTTATCCCATCTCCTCCACCACGTGAGCCATCCCCATCCTTATCGCCAGTCGTGCGCATCTTCCTTGCTCCTCACCCGTGCTCCCTTCCCCTTTCCCCCATGGTGCCTCCTTACTCCTTTCCTCTCCCCTGAACTCCCCACCTGCTCCACGTCCTACTCCTTCCCCAGGCACAACCCTTGGACCTGATCTTGAGGGAGAAGAAGTAGAGAAGGCAAGAAGAGGAGACAAGAAGAGAAGGAGAAGAAGAGAAGATCCTCACCTCCAATTCCATGTCCGATTTCCCTTGCTCAAGCATCAAGGCAGGTTGCAGCACCAATATGTCAGAGGTAGCCTCACACCATCACCCTCGCGGCGGTTGAGGCGAGTACACCGGGCAATAACGGCTAGATTGCTCTCTTAAGATTGGGTTCATGTTCACTTTATTATTTCACATTCATGCATTGTTCAACATGATATTCCCTAGTGTATCTTTCAATACACCATATCACTAGTATAATATAGGGATTGGTTCTTCTTGGTTCTTATTGATAAAAAATCCATCATGAGTGAACCTCCCTTTTTCAAAGGAATTTTATTTGCCTTGCGCGAGTGCATGGTCCTTCGGGTCCATCCTCATGTTATGGTCCTCTCACTTGGTGAGATGGAAAGGAGTCAGGTCAGACGTTGCCTCTCCTCAGCTTGCCGGCAAAAGCTCAGAGCCTAGTTCTTGGTCTTATTCGAGTGCATTATTTCTCCATGCATATCCATGTTGCTCCAAGCATAAGGAGTTCAAGCATAATATTCATATGATCGAGCATGGTCTATATTCATGACCTTGCCTCTTACTATTTTCCTTGCCTTTGTTGTGTACTTGCTGGGTCTTTGGACTCACCTCTCGTGGTTTATTTCAGGTACCAGAAAGTGATGTTATGCTGGTAGTTGGAATGGCGTAGCTCACATGGAGGTTCACCCATGAACTATCACCACCCTCTTGCCTAGCTAAATCATGATAACTCACTTGCTTTGGTTCATGATTCCTAGTAGCTAGGTTCTACTTGTTGTTTATCTTATCATGTTGGGTCTGGACTAGCTGCTACCTAGTACTTATGTGCATTAGAACCGTTGGTTCTTGTTCATGTGTGGTATAACCGGCTGGGGTCTCACCACCAAGGTCCATATGCGTTGTCAGAGCTTGTTAATGCTTCTGCTTGTGATATTCTATTGTTTATACTCTGTTATTTCAACTGCCTGTCGTGGATGTCCGACGGTACAAGGGAGGTGCTGCTGGATTTTCCCTCTTGCATGTGAATTGTTCATTGTGGTTTTAGTGGTAATATTTCCTCTTACAAGGAGGGGTGTTATAGAAATCCTCTCTCTAGATTGACTCATTACTCTTGCTATAATACCATTGATATTGGACCCTCAAATAAGAAATAACATAGACCATAGACGAAACTATCTCATCCATCACATCTAATAGCAAATAGACCATAGCACGAATACCCTCGTGTTGCCTCTGCGGTGGCCGAGGGAACCCTAGAATGACCACCGTCGGGGCTCCCTCCATCGCCTCCCTGCAAAACCATGGTCAGCACTCGCGGCGATGAGGCCTCCTCGCCTCCTTCCCTAGGACAATGGCATGGGCGACTCGCTTCAACTCGTAAGTGGCGTGGCCTAGCGTCACTATGTCATTGCTTTGATAATGGCATGGAGGAAGGCATCTTGGTGGAGGCCATGCGGCGGGGCAGCGACGTCCATGAAGGTGGGGCAGCGACGTTCGCTCCAATGGGACGATGACTCTTGCAACATCACATGACTGGGAGGTGCGGAGTAGGGTATAAAAGGACGTGGAGATGGTCGGAGGTGGTTGGTGGTGTGGTGTTGATGTAGGAGTTTTATATATGTAACCGCCTAGTTGGAAACCCCAAGAGAAGGTTACGATGAGCACAACAGCAAGTCTTCCCTCAGTTGTGAAACCAAGGTTTATCGAACCAGTAGGAGAAAGAACCAAACTTCAGAAGGTCGATGCCTGCTAGCTTTGCAATAGCCCTGGACAATGGCGCCAAGAAACTTGTCCAAGGTGTAGCTTTACACTAGCAACAGTGTGGAACCTGCACACAACACAACCAAGTACTTTGTCCCAACTTACGATGAGGTTGTCAATCTCACCGGTTTGCTGTAAACAAAGGATTAAGCATATCGAGTGGTAAAAGATAGTAGTTTGCAAGAATGTAAATAAATCAGGTAAATAGTAAACGGTAATAGCAATGGAAAAGAATGGACCGGGGTCCACAGTTCACTAGTGGTGTCTCTCCATAAGATAAATAACAACATGTTGGGTAAACAAATTACAGTTGGGCAATTGATAGAATAAAGCAAGCGTAAAAATGTCATGAGGATCACTATGAGATTCACTTGGGCATTACAACATAATACATAGACTGTAATCAAACTGCATCTATGACTAATAATCCACCCTTCGGATGTCGTCCAAGCAACCATTGGGTATTAAGTTGCAAGCAACAGATTATCGCCTTAAGAAAAGTGTCTAATGTAAACAATACGAATGTCCTTGAACACAAGATTGTTGTTTTCTCCCTAGTAGCAACAGCACATCTACAACCTTAGAGGTTTCTGTCACTCCCCCAGATTACTAGAGGCATGAACCCACTATCGAGCATAAATACCCCTCTTGGAGTCACTAGCATCTACTCGGCCAAGATATCTACTAGCAATGGAGAGCATGCAAGATCATAAACAACATAGAGATAACATAAATATCATAAATCAACAATTCAACTTGACATAGTACCAATATTCATCGGATCCCAACAAACACAACATGTAGAATTACACAACGATGATCTTGATCATGACAGGCAGCTCACAAGATCTAAACATGAAGCACAAGGTGGAGATGACAACCATCTAGCTACTGCTATGGACCCGTAGTCCAAGGTAGACTACTCCACACATCACTCTGGAGGCGACCATGGTGATGAAGAAGGCCTCCGGTAGTGATTCCCCTCTCCGACAGGGTGCCGAGAAGAGCTTCTGGACCCTCCCGATCTCGCTTTGATGATGTCTACACACACGTCTGTTCTTGTAGACAGTGTTGGGCCTCCAAGTCCAGAGGTTTGTAGAACAACAGCAAGTTTCCCTTATGTGGATCACCCAAGGTTTATCGATCTCAGGGAGGAGGAAGTCAAAGCTATCCCTCTCAAGCAACCGTGCAATTACGATGCAAGAAGTCTCTTGTGTCCCCAACACACCCAATACACTTGTCAGATGTATAGGTGCACTAAATCGGCAAAGAGATAGTGACGAGGGTTAACTCAACAAATGTCCTAGATGAAGGACTTAGGATCGGGGGAAGAGGGCGTCGGATGAACTCGAAGGTAAGGTTAGTCGAAATAAGTGTATATTGAAAGTAAACTTGGGTGTTCAACCTGGCTTGCTTTCAACCTGCCCTATACCGTCCCCTCCTGGCCCCTATATATAGGTGGTCATGTCTCGAGGATCGGGTAGGATCCGATACAGATTACAATATTGACATATGGTAAAAACTTGTATATCGACTATCATTACAATTGGGCCTAGCTTAATGGGCCTAAGGGGTACTCAACTAACGGGCTCTATTAACTATACCCTTGTCAGTAGCCCCTGAGATTCTACCAGAATTGAGATTCAGGTTGAATCTCTAATCTTTATATCTTCGACGTGATTAATTCTTTGACTTCTTCATATCTTCAAACCTTCGACTTGGTCTTTCGACTTATTTTCATGATAATATTTCGCAAGGGGTTTTGATGAATAAGCCTGACAACTCTGACGGATCAAGAGGTCAGTTAACTGTCGGAACAGATACTTGCCACCTACTTCAAATTCAATCCCCTTGGATTTGAATTCGGGATACCGGTCAAACCCATTCTTTTGCCGCATTTAGGTCTTACAAAGAATGAATCCCAGTGATTCTCAGGGTACCCAGTGCGTCCACCAGGATTTTCTTCACGTCGTAGACACGGATACATACCAGCAGAGCGCATCCATGTGTGTATACCAGGCCACACAGGAAGGATCCCGGGGTCTTACCTTCATGATAAATCACGGCATTCGAGTTTCATTGCGATAACGCAACTCGAGAATCTCATGTCGCAGTCTCTTTTGACTGATAAAATCAAAGAATTTTGAATTAACTTCTTCCCACTGTCTCCCGATGGGAGTAATTGCTCTATATTTTGTCGACTACGTAGTCAAAGTTTGCATGGTAGATTCTCTTCATCTTCATTGTTGCTTGTCTTAATTTCTATCGGGTGCACGCTCAGCGCTCCCGATGGGAGTAGCCCCCGAGGCTATGGTTGGATAGTTGTAGTCAATCATAGGCTCAAAATTCTCTTCTTCTTCTTTCTAGTTTCTCTTGTTTGGAAGCCCCCGAGCCCTAAGGCTAGGTTTTTCATATCCTTCGATCTCTCTTTTTTTCCCTTTGTTATTATCGTCTGCTATATGCAGAATTTAACTCCTTTGTAAATATGTTTATGGGCCTTGCTTATCACAGGGGCCCGATAATATGTGCTTATAAATAAAGCATCTCTGTCAAGGGGAAAAACCCTAATCAAACTCCTCCTCCGCCGCATTGTCTCCTCTTTTCATCTAGGGTTTCTAGTTTTCCCACTCTTCCACATGGCTGATGCAGATGGTTCTCGTCTGAACCTTGGCTCTCTGGTAGCACCGCGGGGTCGTGGCCATCCTCGTGGAAGCAAAAACAAAACAACTCCGGCCGCCACAAGTTCATCATCGGCCGCTCCGGTGAAGCGTCGTCCTGGCCGCCCACCTGGTAGCAAGAACAAACCCAAGGTGACTGGCGTCGCCCCAGGTCCAAGCGCTCCTCCGCCTGCTGCTCCTTCTGCCTCTCTAAGAATTTTTTCTTTCTTCTGCATTGCCATGGCGCAGTGCCGTGAGATTCAGCGCCTGCCGCTGAATTTCACCAAGTTCATGGATGGGCGAGAACTGCGAGAAGTGGTTCTTCGCGAACAATCTGGTGGAGGGACTCCGTACGAAGTGGAGGTTTGGTATGATGGCGATGGCGAGCAATACTTCAAGGGTGGTTGGTCACGGTTTGCAGAAGACCACGACCTCCACCAAGGCTTCTTCATGACCTTCGACTTCCACATCGGCACATCAAAGTTCGATGTGAAGATCTATGACGGCACCCAATGCCAGAAGGAGTATGAAGCTGAAGTTTAGGATCTGCTTTTATGTAATCTCTTTTCCTAGTGTCCTTGTTGTCATACTATCTGTAATGAGTACTCGTACTTTTGCTTTGATGCCTTTAATAGTACCATGAGAACAAATCATTGTTCTGAGGTATGCCTTATATATATCGGGTTCTTTATGAACCAATTATTTTGAAGAATATCGGGTTGTTGCTGGCGCTAAGTTGACGTGGGAGGTTTTCTTCAATCTTTGGAAGTATTCTTCTTTAGTTCCCCGGCAACGGCGCCAGAAAATTAGCTTGATGCGTGGTGAATGACCAGCCCGTTGGGAACCCCAAGAGGAAGGTGTGATGAGTATAGCAGCTAGTTTTCCCTCAGTTAAGAAACCAAGGTTTAATATCGTTCAGGAGAAAAGCAGACAGCGACGACTGAAGGTGATGCTTGCTAGCTTGCGACAGCTTCGGACAATTTATATATGGCGCCTTGTCCAAGCCTTGCTTTGTGAGCAGCAACGCGGAACCTGCACACAACACAACCAAGTACTTCGTTCCCAACTTGCGATGAAGTTGTCAATCTCACCGGTTTGCTTGAAACAAAGGTTATGAGCGTATTGAGTGGAAAACAATAGAGTATGCAAGTAAAGTAAACAGTGCGAGTAAAGTAAACAGGTGATAGCAATATGATGGAAATAGGACCGGGATCCACAGTTCACTAGTGGTGTCTCTCCATAAGATAAATAACACATGCTGGGTAAACAAATTACAGTTGGGCAATTGATAGAATAAAGATAAACATGATATGTCAAGAAGATCACTATGATATTTACACTGGGCATTACAACAAAATACATAGACCGCCATCCAACTGCATCTATGACTAATAATCCACTTGTGGTGAATCAATCCGAGAACTCCACAAATATTAAGTTGCGAACAACAGATAATTGCATTAAGCAAAGTGTGTAATGTAAACAAAGCATATGCCCTTGAGCATATGAATGTTGTTTTCTCCCTAGTAGCAACATCACATCTACAACCCTAGAGGTTTTTGTCACTCCCCAGGTTAAATAGAGGCATGAACCCACTATCGAGCATAAATACCCCCTCTTGGAGTCACTAGCAACTACTCGGCCAAGATAGCTACTAACAACGGAGAGCATGCAAGATCATAAACAACATAGAGATAACAAAAGATAATATTCAGTACAGCAACTTAATCATAAACACCAATATTCATCGGATCCCAACAAACCAAACATGTAGAATTACATAATGGTGATCTCAATCATGTAGGGCAGCTCATGAGATCTAAACATGAAGCACATGGTGGAGAAGACAACCATCTAGCTACTGCTATGGACCCATAGTCCAAGGTAGACTACTCACTCATCGCTCTGGAGGCAAGCATGGCGATGAAGAAGACCTCCGGTGGTGATTCCCCTCTCCGGCAGGGTGCCGGGAAGAGCTTCTGGACCCTCCCGATCTTCGGATCGACAGCGGCGGCGGATCGCGATGTGTTCTGGAAAATTGATCGGGTACTTAGGTTTTTTCCGTCGGGGGGTCTTTATAGGCGAAGGGGCGATGTCAGGAGTGGGGCCAGGTGCCCTCACACCATGGCGGCGCGGCCAGGCCCCTGGCCGCGCGAGCCTGGCGTGTGGGGCCCTGGTGGCCCCCCCCCCCCTCCTACTCTCCTTCGGATCTCTGGAAGCTTCCGGGTAAAATAAGACTTCGGGAACTTGTTTCGTCCAATTCCGAGAATATTTCCTGTGTATCACTCTCAAACACAAAAACAGTAGAAAACAGGGAACTGGCACTGTGGCAACTCGTTAATAGGTTAGTTCCGGAAAATGCATAAAAGTGCCACGAAGTGTAACGAAACAGTTGGCAAATGGTGTAAAAATAAGCATGGAGCATCAAAAATTATAGATACGTTGGAGATGTATCAAGCATCCCCAAGCTTAACTCCTGCTCGTCCTCGAGTAGGTAAGTGATAACAAAAGAATAATTTTTGAGGTGACATGCACCTACACAATCTTGATCAAATATGTAAGCATTTGTGTGCTGGGATCATAAGAACTTAAAACATGGGCATGAAGATATAATCTTGACAATAAGAACTTAGCAACCATGTTGTAAACATGCAAATGAACACAAACAAAAGATCATGAAAATGAAACAATGAAAGTCAAACGTGTGTTCAAATCATAAGGAAAAACATACAAATGGTTTTCAGCTTGTCCTTCAAAGAGAGCAAAACATAAATGCATAGGACACCTTTAAGTTAAAAGGGCGACTAGATACAAATAATTTAAGAACAAGTGAAACCAACAATATGAATCAATCAATGAACTTTGGGACAATGCATATTACACTAAGAATGACAACTATGCTCTCTTATGGTGCATAAAGATAGAAGGTGGTGACTCAACATAAAAGTAGAAGAAAGGCCCTTCGTAGAGGGAAGCAGTGATTGCAAGTTTTATAACCTTCAAAAATTATGGTACTTACCGGCTTTGAGCTCTCATTGCCCCCATCATAAGCATCTTGAATGGTTAAAGTTAATGCGAGAACAATTATGATGCATATGCTTGACAAATCATAGGTTGAAAACCTCGTGCCCCGTGAATACGAGTACCCAAACCTCATGCTACTTTACTTAGAGTCCCAAGCAAGGCTCTTGTCATTGTAAGTATATGCATATCATTGAGAACCGCCAATGGGGTACCTCCGTGCCCGATGACATGGAACAAGCCCACACCAAAATGACAGGACAAGCAGACAATGAACACCTCGACATCTCTTTTATTTGCCTTTTGTTTAGCTTTTTATTGTGAGATGCGTCGTCGAATGTTCACCATGGGTATGCTGCAAATTTCCACCATGAATTATGCATGGCTTAGATTAGCGGCCCGGCATTTCCCTAACACATATACAAACTCCATGATCCCCACAAGATTCCCAATTCATTTCACACTGCGGGCATCCATAAACAAAAGATCATGATATCAACTCAAATAAGAAGTGCAATGTTGAAAGCTTGCCCATGACTGCATGGCTGCGATAGTCTCCAACTTACAACTTGCAAGCATAACAACTCAACATAAGAGACCACAATGTCAAATTTTTAAGAACAGGAAAAAGTAAAGTGTGCCTTCCGGTTCGTGAGAGCTTTACTGACCGAATTTCGCATAACACTGGTAAGAGTTTAATTTGAAGAGAAAATAAAAGCAAGTCAAATTTACTTGGAATAGCAAATTGCTAGTAGGTATGTATGGTGGACACTTTGGAAAACTTTGGCTTTTAGGAGTTGGATGCACGAGTAGAGCTCATACTCAGTACAAGGCGAGGGCTAGCAAAAGACTGGGAGCGACCAACTAAGAGAGCAATAATGGCCATAATCATGCAAAGCGACAAAGCGACATTAAAAGAAGCATAAGATGGCATCAAAAGTCAAAAACTAAATGATCATGAAGGCTATTGGCAACTTTGTCAGAGTCTAACATGTGTGAGCATGCGCCAAGTCAACCCAAATAAAGCATCAAGGAGAAAACCAAAATAATGTTTCCATACAATAAAAACAACGCATGATTTTTTCAAAGGCTCATTAAGCAATCTCAGTTATTTGAGACAAGTCATGCTACAGCAAAACCACTAAGCATACTATCAAAAAGACATCAAGCATGACATGAAAAAGCCTAAGCCGCAGTCTACACAAGCTCCTTCTTGTACCACTATTTTGCACAAAGCTTTTTCTCTTTTCCAACACCATTTGAAATTTTTAAAGACACCTCTTTTGATGAAAACCAATAAAGATCAGAGGAAAAAATACACCTTGATGAAAAGGTATGACAAGGTATGAACACAAATCAAGGCGAAAACGAAAACCAAAAGTAGTAGCAGAAAAAAAAGAACACTCGATTTTTAATAAGAGTGAAAACTAGAGCGTTCTTGGCAAATGAAAAGCAAGGCAACTTCTCCAAAAGAAATTTGTTGGGGTCCAACCATTTATTGCAGCAAACAAACAAACTAAACTAACTAAGAAAACTAAAACAACTGACACTCCAAGAAAAACACATAGTGCATGAAGCAATAAAAATATAGTGTTTTGAAAGGTGACCTGATTTTTGCCGATGAAGAAGGGGTGCCTCGGGGGCATCCCCAAGCTTTGACGCTTGTACTTCTTAGATATTTCTAGGGGTGATGCATGTGCATCCCCAAGCTTGAGCTTTTGTCCATTCTTCAAATCATCTCATCATTCTCCAATCCCTACACTTGAAAACTTCCTTCATACAAAACTAAACACAATTCTATTAGCAACATTAGTGCAAGCATAACATATAATCAATCCTCTTTTTGCTTCAGGTTTCAACTCAAAACCACCACATATATAGCAAATACTACTATAGCAACTTCTCGAAAAGTTCCGTGATCAAAAGAACTCAAAAGAAAGCGATAAAGTGGCAAACACAAATATTGGCAGAAATCTGTCAAAACTGAACAGCTGACAAAGGTCGAATTTTTGAGGGGTTTTCTGTTGCTCAAATCAAAAAGTGTTCAACTAACAAAAGTTTGGATATAACCTGGGGCATATGAACAAGAAATCGCAGGTCCAAAAGATATACAGAGAATTTATACGAATTTTTACGGTGCAGCACCGAAAACAGTTTTAGGACAGCAACATCCCCAAATCTTTACCTCACTCAAATTAGAGGCTTCTCTTGGCACAGAAACGAAATAAACAAGATAAGGAGCTGTCATTACAGTAGTAATGACTTCCAAGACTCAAATAAAAGAAAAAGTACTGAAAGTAAAACATTGGGTTATCTCCCAAGAGTGTTTTTCTTTAACGCATTTGAGCTAGACGCAGAAAATTGCGAATCAAGTAATATCAAGTGATGAAGCATCACTCACCTCAGTAAGCACTTTGGAAATTCCCGAAGATGATTCAACCTGCAAGTCACCCTTAGTGGAACTAAGAGTCTTACCAATTTTAAGAACATGTTGAGATTTAAGCGCAGAAACCTTGGGAACATACATAAATTTTTGCTCTTTTCCAACAAACACTTTCTCTTTCTTAAATTTAAGAGAAGAGAAGATTAAGCTAAGAGTTTCCATAGACTCCTCTAGTTTACCAATCCTTAAATTTTGATTATCAAGAGTAGTGCTAGCCTCTAAAACGATAATCCTCTTACCAATGTTTTCTACTAGTTCACTAACTCGGCTAGCATTTTCTAGGATACTTGGCAAACTTTTCTCTAAAGAGCTGAGCTTTTCTACCACCTCCTCCAAGGTGGTCTCAGTTTTAGCAACATGAATAGGTGGTATTCCCACTAAACTTTCAATTATAGTGCATGCTTCTCCAGCGGGAGTACCCAGAAAATTACCTCCTGTAAGAGTATCGAGAACATACCTATTCCAACTAGATATACCAACATAAAAATTTCTAAGGAGGATCGTGGTAGAGTGCTTTTTGGTACACCTATGATGAGCATTGTTAATACGATACCAAGCATCTTTTAAACTTTCTCCCCCTTGCTGCTTAAAACTACGAACTTCTACTTCAGGATTACTCATTTTAACAAAACTAAAAGCAAACAAATAAAACAGCTACCAAGGATTCTAATTTTTTTGGGTTTTTGATATAAAACGATGCAGGTAAAATAAATAAAGTAAAGCAAAACAATAACAAAGTAAAGGATGTGCGTGCAAAAACTCCCCTCACAGAAGTCTTCTACTTCCTCCCCGGCAACGGCGCCAGAAAATTAGCTGCTGGCGCTAAGTTGACGTGGGAGGTTTTCTTCAATCTTTGGAAGTATTCTTCTTTAGTTCCCCGGCAACGGCGCCAGAAAATTAGCTTGATGCGTGGTGAATGACCAGCCCATTGGGAACCCCAAGAGGAAGGTGTGATGAATATAGCAGCTAGTTTTCCCTCAGTTAAGAAACCAAGGTTTATCGTTCTTGGAGAGGAGAGACAAACGACTGAAGGTGATGCTTGCTAGCTTGCGACAGCTTCGGACAATTTATATATGGCGCCTCGTCCAAGCCTTGCTTTGTGAGCAGCAACGCGGAACCTGCACACAACACAACCAAGTACTTCGTTCCCAACTTGCGATGAGGTTGTCAATCTCACCGGTTTGCTTGAAACAAAGGTTATGAGCATATCGAGTGGAAAACAATAGAGTATGCAAGTAAAGTAAACAGTGCGAGTAAAGTAAACAGGTGATAGCAATATGATGGAAATAGGACCGGGATCCACAGTTCACTAGTGGTGTCTCTCCATAAGATAAATAACACATGCTGGGTAAACAAATTATAGTTGGGCAATTGATAGAATAAAGATAAACGTGATATGTCAAGAAGATCACTATGAGATTTACTCTGGGCATTACAACAAAATACATAGACCGCCATCCAACTGCATCTATGACTAATAATCCACTTGTGGTGAATCAATCCGAGAACTCCACAAGTATTAAGTTGCGAACAACAGATAATTGCATTAAGCAAAGTGTGTAATGTAAACAAAGCATATGCCCTTGAGCATATGAATGTTGTTTTCTCCCTAGTAGCAACAGCATATCTACAACCTTAGAGGTTTCTGTCACTCCCCCAGGTTAAATAGAGGCATGAACCCACTATCGAGCATAAATACCCCCTCTTGGAGTCACTAGCAACTACTCGGCCAAGATAGCTACTAACAACGGAGAGCATGCAAGATCATAAATAACATAGAGATAACAAAAGATAATATTCAGTACAGCAACTTAATCATAAACACCAATATTCATCGGATCCCAACAAACCAAACATGTAGAATTACATAACGGTGATCTCAATCATGTAGGGCAGCTCATGAGATCTAAACATGAAGCACATGGTGGAGAAGACAACCATCTAGCTACTGCTATGGACCCATAGTCCAAGGTAGACTACTCACTCATCGCTCCGGAGGCAAGCATGGCGATGAAGAAGACCTCCGGTGGCGATTCCCCTCTCTGGCAGGGTGCCGGGAAGAGCTTCTGGACCCTCCTGATCTTCGGGTCGACGGCGGCGGCGGATCGCGATGTGTTCTGGAAAATTGATCGGGTACTTAGGTTTTTTCCATCGGGGGGTATTTATAGGCAAAGGGGCGATGTCAGGAGTAGGGCCAGGCGCCCTCACACCATGGCGGCGCGGCCAGGCCCCTGGCCGCGCGAGCCTGACGTGTGGGGCCCTGGTGCCCCCCTCCTACTCTCCTTCGGATCTCTGGAAGCTTCCGGGTAAAATAAGACTTTAGGAACTTGTTTCGTCCAATTCCGAGAATATTTCCTGTGTATCACTCTGAAACACAAAAACAGCAGAAAACAGGGAACTTGCACTGTGGCAACTCGTTAATAGGTTAGTTCCGGAAAATGCATAAAAGTGCCATGAAGTGTAACAAAACAGTAGGCAAATGGTGTAAAAACAAGCATGGAGCATCAAAATTTATAGATACGTTGGAGACGTATTAGTTGTCTGCACAACCTAGTAGTGTAAAAGATCTCCATGTCGTGATAAAAGTTTCTTTCGTACGACCCGAGGGTTGAAGCCCCCGAGCAGAGAAGTAGAAATATTTGTACAATTTTGTCGAGTTCAACCCAAGGAACCTGACCTATGGCCTCATGTTCTGGGTTCAGAAGGCTAACTCGAGTTTACTAATACCACTAGATTTATTCTACGAGTAAAAACGTCGTAGCTGCTCCGCATTCCACGGGTTGCTCTCGTCTTTTCCTGTCTTCTTATCTTGTAGTCGATAAGCTCCTCCTGGTATCACTTCTGTGATGATGTAAGGTCCCACCCAAGGGGACTCCAATTTGCCGTGGCTGTCTTGCCTGAGTCGCAAAACTAGATCTCCTACCACAAAGGATCATGGACGAACTCGACTACTATGATAGTTTCGCAGGCTCTGTTGATACTGCGTGGCTTTTTCTAATGCTTTATCTCTTGCTTCATCTAGTGCATCGACATCGTCTTGCAACGCTTTTGTTGATGTTGCTTCATCGTATGCCGTCACTCTTGGAGCTTCGTGTGTAACTTCGACTGGAAGCATGGCTTCTGCGCCATGGACCAGGAAGAAAGGAGTTTCTTAAGTTGTTGCGTTAGGCGTGGTTTTTAGGCTCCAAAGAATGGAGGGCAATTCATCTATCCAAGCGCTCTTGGCTTTCTCGAGAGGTGCTAAGAGCCTCTCTTTTTTTATCCCACTGCATATCAAGCCATTGGCTTTTTGACTTGCCCTTTTGTCTTCGGGTGTGCCACAGATGCAAATTTGAGCTTGATTCCTAGTCCTTCGCAGTAACTCTTGAATTCCTTCGAAGTGAAGTTTGTCCCGTTGTCCATGATGATGCTATATGGTACACCGAAACGGAAAACTATTGACTTGATTAAGTTGATTGTTGCTGTCGAATCTTGAGTTGTTACCGGAGCCGCTTCCACCCACTTGGTAAATTTATCGACTGCCACTAACATGTAAACATGTCCTCTTGGCCAGGATTTCTGCAACTTTCCCACCATATCAAGGCCCCATTGTGCAAAGGGCCAGGATAATGGTATTGGTTGTAGCTCTGCTGCTAGCGCGTGCGGTCGAGATGCGAATCTTTGACATGCTTCACACTTCCGAACTATATCTTTCGCGTCCTTGATGGCTGTTAGCCAATAAAATCCTGCTCGAAACGCTTTTGCCGCTATTGCCCTGCTGCTGGCATGATGGCCGCACACTCTGCCATGTATATCCTTTAATATTGCTTGTCCTTCCTGAGGCGTTATACAACGCTGCAAAACGCCAGTAATGCTCTTCTTGTACAATTTTCCTTGCAACACGACAAATGCTTTTGATTGTCGAGTTATCCTCTTGGCTTCCACTGCATCTTCTGGTAACTGTTTATTTATCATGTATGCGAGATATGGCTACATCCAGGTTTCTTCTATCATCATGACTTCCTCGGGTTCCGGCGTAGCCCCTGAGCCTGCTGCAGTAGTCGAACTTTTGACACTTTTTATTGACCTTTCCACTATTTCCTCCCAGAATACTCCAGATGGTACGGGTAAACACTGTGACCCGATATTTGCTAAGTTGTCGGCTTCTTCATTGTTGTTTCTGCTGATGTGCGAGACTTTGCATCCATCAAATGTTCCTTTGAGATAGTGATATAAGTTCTTGTAGGCCATCATGTTGTCATTGATTGTGTCGCACCTGTTCATAACTTGCTGAACAACAAGGTTGGAATCTCCAAATATTTTTAGGCGAGTTGCTCCACATGCTTTAGCCATCTTCATTCCATGCAACAAAGCCTCGTATTCTGCTTCATTGTTAGAAGCCTGCGAAAACCTCATCCTTAAAACATACTTCAATTTGTCGCCATGCGGCGATATCAAGACTACTCCTGCGCCTGCAGTTTGGACTCTCTTAGAACCGTCGAAGTACATTGTCCAAACACTTGATAAGTCTGGTGGTCCTGTGCTTTGCAGCTCCAGCCACTCTGCTGTAAAGTCTGGCAAGACTTGCGATTTTATCGCCTTCCTTTTTCCGTACGTGATGTCCATGGGAGATAACTTGATTCCCCACAAAGAGACACGTCCTGTTGCCGAAGGATTGTTCAATATATTCGATAGTGGTGCTTCATTCACCACTATAATTGGGTGTACCGCAAAGTATTGTCGCAATTTTCGTGCTGTTGTAAAAACACTATATGCAAGCTTTTGATAATGCGGGTACCTTTGTTTTGTCGGAGATAGTACTTCGCTGATGAAATATACCGGCCTCTGGACGCCGTGGGCTTTGCCTTCTTCACTTCTTTCGACTACTAGTACTGTACTCACCACCTGATGGGTTGCAGCGATGTAAAGTAGTAGCGGCTCCTTTTCTTTTGGTGCGACCAGCACTGGTGGCGTGGAAAGCACTTTTTTCAACTGCGCAAAAGCTGCGTCTGCTTCTGCTGTCCATTCGAACTTATCATCTGACTTTTTCATAAGTGCATAGAACGGGAGTGCCTTTTCTCCCAATCGAGCAACAAAACGACTTAGAGCCACGACGCGTCCTGCGAGCTTCTGTACGTCGTGTAATTTCGTGGGTTTCCCCATTGTTAAAATTGCTTGTATTTTCTCTGGGTTCGCCTCTATTCCCCGTGCTGACACCAAGAACCCTAGTAGTTGTCCTGTCGATACGCCGAAGGAACACTTTGTCGGGTTAAGCTTGAGTTTGTACCTGGTCAGGTTGTCGAAGGTTTCTGCCAAGTCGCTGATAAGGGTCCTCCTCTCTTGTAGTGATGACTACATCATCATTGTAGACTTGGATGTTGCGCCCTATTTGTCTTCCAAGGCAATTTTGCATCATCCGTTGATAAGTTGCTCCTGCATTTTTTAGGCCGAATGGCATTACTTGATAGCAAAACACCCCATATGGTGTGATAAAGGCTATCTTTTCTTCGTCTTCTTTTTTCAACTTGATCTGGTTGTAACCAGAATATGCGTCCAAAAAGGAAAGCCTTGTGCATCCCGCTGTTGAATCAATTATCTGATCGATGCGGGGTAGAGGGAAGGGATCCTTTGGACAATGCTTATTGAGAGATGTGTAGTCGATACATACTCTTTGTACGTCTGTGTTTTTCTTGGGTACGATGACTGGATTGGATATCCAACTCAAAGTTTTTATTTCTCTGATAAATCCGGTGTTTTCTAGCCTGTGCAATTCTGATGCTGTCGCCTTCCTCTTGGGTTCATCGAATCTTCGCAGTGGTTGCTTGACTGGCTTTGCTTTAGGATCCACATTTAGTGCGTGCTCAACGAATTCTCTGGGAACCCCTGGCATGTCTGAAGGACACCAGGCAAAGATTTCCCAGCGCTCACGGAGGAACTCGACGAGCGCGCTTTCCTATGCGGGATCCAGGTTTACCGCGATCGACGTTGTCTTGCTTGGGTCCGGTGGATGGACCTAAATTTTCTTCGAGTCCTGAGTTGTGTCAAAAGCCTGATCTGGCAGGGATCGTCCAACGTCGGGTAGCACATTATGATCTGTTTCTCCTTTCAGCCTCTCGTATTCTGCTATCATGCCAAAGGTTTGCGCCATTCTATTGAATTCCCTGTCGCAAGTGTTGGCTACTTCGAAGCTCCCTTGTACCGTGATCGTTCCCTTGGGTCCTGGGATTTTTAGCGTAAGATACGCGTAGTGAGGTACTACCATAAACTTTGCAAATGCTGGGCGCCCTAGGATTGTGTGGTACTGCGATGGCCAGACCATAACTTTAAATTCCAGCTTCTCTCTGTGATAATTGCTGCTACCGCCGAAGCAGACATCGAGTTCTATTCTCCCCAAAGGGTAATTTGCGGCTCATGGTACTACTCCATGGAAGGAGCAATCTGTTGGCTTCAGACTCGACAGTAAGATACACATTGCCTTTAGGGTTCTAGCATATATTAGGTTTATGCCACTCCCTGCATCCATGAATACTCTTCCGATGTCGTATCCTCCTATTTGCGCCTTTAAAACCATAGGCGAGTGGCCCGGCCTGGGAACTTTTCTTGGGTGATCTGCTCTGCTGAACTTAACTGGTTGATCTGACCACCGCAAATATTCTGTAGTGGCTGGTGGTGATGATATAGCTAAATTTACTTGCCTGGATATGCTCTTTCGCTCTTTCTTCGACTTAGGCACCGGTTGGATCATTGCTGATATGTAAACTTTGGATTTTAGGTGCCTTGCTAGCCTTTGCACTTGGTATCCTTGACTTGTGTGCTTCTCTCGTTGCCATCCTCCTTGGTTTGAACCCATGGCGCTTTGTAGTCTTAGGAAAGTTCTACAATCCATCATCTGATGATTTGAAACTCTTTTTCCATCGAGATAGGCATAATGGATTCGACAAGGCCCGTATAGCATGTCTTCGGCCGAAGGGCCGGAGTATCTCGATTTTTCTGCTCCCTTTGTCTAAAACCTCCTGCCTTCGTCTTCTTCCTCTTCCCTTACTCTGTAACCCGCAGCTACCTGGTTTCGGCGTCCTTGATTATCCCTGCTGCGGTGTCGTCTCCTTTGTCTGCTCATTCTGTTGACTTCTGGTGATCGTCCTCTTTTGTTATTATATGCATCCTCTCCATCAGCGAATTTGTTGGCTTCTTCCATTAGTTCAGCTACTGTCGTTGGCCTCGTTCTTCCTATCTCCTCCACGAGATCTGAGCGACGAAGGCCGACCGAAAAAGCGTCTATTGCTCATTCGTCGGAGACATCTTCTGCTGATTTTTTTATTACACTCCATCATTGTATATAAGAACATAGAGTTTCGCATTTCCTTTGCACACATGCTTTGACCTCCTCCAGTGACGCTAGGCGCTTGTATGTCGAACGGAAATTTCTTGCAAATTGGCTTTCGAGTTCTCCCCAGCTTCCAATGGATTCATTGGGTAGGGTATTCAACCAGGACCATGCTGCGCCGGTGAGGTGTAGTTGTAAACTTTGCATTGCCGTTGCTTTTGTTCCTCCTAATATCTGTACTGCCTGCAAATAGTCCGATAACCATAGGGTAGGTTCTTGCGACCCATCATATTTTTGCTGGTCGTGTGGTAACTTGAATCCTTTGGGTACCCGCGTTTTGTGAACCATGTGGGTAAAACATAACGCGCCCATCTCTTTGTCGTCGTCTTCGTAATTTTCTTCCCTCCAAGCATGGCGTGATTTATTTACTCGAGCCTGCGCTATTATATTTCTTGCGTCCTCCTTCCTCTTTTGTTGCCTTTCTTCTTCTGATGACTCGCTATACTCGTTTTGTGTGGAATTGTAATTGTATTTCCCTTTTTGCTTTTCCTTGTAACTTGTCGACTTCGTCTCTGGTCCTTTTCCTCTGATCTTGTTCTCCACTATCCCGAGGCTTCGTATTGCGGCTTGGTGCATATCTTCTCGCGGATCTCCGGGTTCTGGCCTCGTAGTTAGTAAGTATGCCTGTGCTGCTATCAGTGCTGCTTCTGGTATTTCTTGTACAAAGTATTCTTCCTCCTTTTCTAGCTGTGGAGTAAGACTTCTTGAGTACCTTTCCTCTCTGCTGCGCGTTGTTGTCCCTCTGTTGTGCTTTGGGTCTCCGCGCCTTTCTCTGCTATATTCTGATTCTTCGCTATAATCATCCCAATACTCTTCCTTCGACATACTGTTATTGTCTTGAAAAAACATGTCTCTTTCCTCCCTTAGTTTCTTCCTATGTTGATATAATGCATACTGATACCCCATCAGAACTTCTCTTCTTGATCCTTCGGGTACTTCTGTACCGTGATTGATAGCTGACGTGATCATCCTCCATTCTCCAGCTGAAACGTGAACTTTCTCCTTCTCTTTTTTGTTGTGTTCTTTTATTTTATCGACTTGCCTGTCGACCCTTTTGCTTCCTTCGTTGTTGTTTTCTTCTTCTGCCTCAGTGATGATGACGCATAGCTGGTGCACTCTTTTGGAGACGCTACTATTTCCAGTGGCGAAGTCCCTTGCGCTGTTGTGCGTTTTATGCGCTCTTTCTTCCAAGTCGAAATTTTCCCGAATTTTGTCGCCTTCTGCGATTGGTGCTTTTCCTAAGCTGACCGGCGAGTTTACCTCGCTGGAAGAGCCTTCTGATGATTCCAACATTACTTCTGTTTCGGGCTTGCTCGCCGACGGATCTGGTTTCGTCGAATCCGAGAGGCGGGATGAACCCGATGGCACGAGGAAGATGCTCAAACTTCCAATTGTTAACTCCATCTCTTGACTTCCGTCGAGTTCTGTGTTGCTATTGGCTACAAGCGAAAAAGCCGTCGAATTCATGATTCCAACGCCCAGAGTCCCCACGGTCGGCGCCAATTGACGAGGGTTAACTCGACAAATGTCCTAGATGAAGGACTTAGGATCGGGGGAAGAGGGCGTCGGATGAACTCGAAGGTAAGGTTAGTCAAAATAAGTGTACATCAAAAGTAAACTTGGGTGTTCAACCTGGCTTGCTTTCAACCTGCCCTATACCGTCCCCTCCTGGCCCCTATATATAGGTGGCCAGGTCTCGAGGATCGGGTAGGATCCGATACAGATTACAATATCGACATACGGTAAAAACTCGTATATCGACTATCATTACAATTGGGCCTAGCTTAACGGGCCTAAGGGGTACTCAACTAACGGGCTCTATTAACTATACCCTTGTCAGATAGTGAAATACAAGTAATATGGATGAATATGAGTAGTAAATGCAATCTGAAATAAATATTGCTGCGAGCAAACATATAACAAAACTGAATGTAAACGGTGTTCAATGCTTGGAAACAAGGCCTAGGGATCATACTTTCACTAGTGGTCACTCTCAACAAAGAGAACACAATTAAACACATAAATAACTATCTTCACTATGTCACTCTAAACTATTCTCCAATGGATAACGAACACTAATCATGCGTAGGGCTACGAAGCACTCCTCAAAGTTCGCATGTCCCCGAACTAGATTGCCCCACACTATCACCTTGAGCGCACTAGATGGTTCCAACAAACACCAACAATTCGTAGAGACACTAGCCAAAGAGACACACATAATGTGCACACTGTCACCTTCACATCACGGTACAAGGTGTCTCCAGAGATTACAATAATAAAGCATGAGAGTAGCATAATATATGAAGAATAGCATCTACCAATTCAACTAGATACAAAGCTCACGATCACATATAGATCACATCATGGGAGAGAGATGAACCACATAGGTACCGGTAGAGCCCTCAGCTCCGGGGGTGAACTACTCCCTCCTCATCATAGGAGACATCAATGTTGGTAGAGATGGCGGTGAAGTCGATGGAGATGGCGGTGGAGGCGACGGCGTCAATGGAGATGGCTCTGGGGGCACTTCCCCGTCCCGGCAGGGTGCCAGAACAGAGACTTCTGTCCCCCGAAATTGGTCTTCAACGGCGGCGGCGCTGCAGAACTTTTACTGGGAAAACACCGATTGATTTAGGGTTTTCCATCGGAAGGCTTTATATAGGCGGAGAAGCGGCATCAGGAAGTGGACCAGGGGGCTCACCCCTGGTGGCGCGGCCAGGGCTTGGCCCGCGCCACCCTAGGGTGTGGCCAGGTCCTGGCCCCCCTTCGTCTCTACTTTGGACTCTGACTCATATTCTGAAAAAAATAGGAAGTTCGGCTTTTGTTTCGTCCAATTCCAAGAATATTTCCTATGTATCTTTTCTGAAACACAAAAACAGCACAAAACAGAGAACTGGCACTTTGGCGTCTCGTTAGTAGGTTAGTTCCGGAAAATGTATAAAAACGCCACAAAGTGTAACAAAACACAAAGCAAATGGTGTATAAATAAGCATGAAGCATCAAAAATTATAGATACGTTTGAGACGTATCAGTCGACGACGGCGGTGGCTTGCAGTAGGGATCGTGGAAAATTGATTGGTCCCCTTAGGTTTTCCCGTTGAGGGGATTATATAGGCGGAAGGGCGGCGGAAGGAGGTGGGCCAGGGGCCCACACCTGGTCATGGCGCGGCCAGGGGTGGCCCATGCCATGCCATGGTGCGGCTGCCCTCTGGTGCCCCTCCGTCTCATCTTTGGACTTCGTCTCGTGTCGGGAAAAAATAGGAATTCTGGCTTTTGTTTCGTCCAATTCCGAGAATATTTCCTGTGTAGCTTTTCTGAAACACAAAAACAACAAAAATAGGGAACTAGCACTGTGGCATCTCGTTAATAGGTTAGTTCTATAAAATGCATAAAAATGCCACAAAGTGTAACAAAACACAAAGCAAATGGTGTATAAACAAGCATGGAGCATCAAAAATTATAGATACGTTTGAGACATATCAAGCATCCCCAAGTTTAACTCCTGCTCGTCCTCGAGTAGGTAAGTGATAATAAAACAATAATTTTTTAGGTGACATGCACCATCACAATCTTGATCAACGATGCAAAGCATTGAGTGCTGAGATCAAAGTACTCTAAACATGGGCATAAAAGACATAATCTTGACAATAAAACTTAATAACCATGTTATAACATGAAAAGTAACACCAACAAAAGATCATGAGTACTTTAACATTGAAAGTCAAGTGTGTGTTTCAACAATATAGAAAAACATAACAAAGTGGTTTTCAGCTTGTCCCTCATGGAATAGCAAAACATAAATGCATAGGACACCTTCAAGTTTAAGAGGGCGACTAGATACAAATAATTTAAGAACAAGCAAAACCATAATCATGAATCAATCAATAATAAATTTTGGGACTATGCACATTAAACTCAGAATGACAACTATGCTCTCTTAGAAGGTGCATAAAGGTAGAAGGTGGAGACTCAACATAAAAGTAAAAGAAAGGCCCTTCACAGAAGGAAGTAGTGATTAAACATGTGCTAGAGCTTTTCATTTGTAAAACAGAGAGATAAAAACTTGTTTTGAGAGGTGATTGTTTCTGTCAACGACTGGCAATGGGGTTCTTACTATCTTCCATACAAAGCAAGTTTTTGAGAGAGAGAGAGATTGGCACTTTAGTGCTCTTTTATAAATCTTGGCACTCCTCCCCACTTTTTCTTTCACAAACCATGGCTAACCGATTCCATCGGGTGCCCACCAACTTTCACATACCATGGAGGAGTGCATTTTTTTCTTTTTCTTTTTTGGAATAAAACAATATGGAAGATAGCAAATCCGACCACTACGTCCCCATGAGCTAAAAACAGTGTCACAAAATGAGAAGTATTTTGAAGGTTTTTTGAAAGGTAGCACATGAAAATTTACTTGGAATGGCTTGCAAATACCATGCGTAGGAATTTATAGTGGACTCTTTGGAAAACTTGGTTTTTGGGAGTTGGATGCACGAGAAGTATTCCCTCTCAGTACAAAATGAAGGCTAGCAAAAGACTGGGAGCGACCAACTAAGAGAGCACTAACGGCCATAATCATGCATAGCGACAAAACATCATTAACCGAAGCATAAAGTGGTATCACAAGTTAAAAACCAAATGATCATAGAGGCTTATGGCGACTTGTTAGAGTCAAACATGTTGTAAGCATGCGCCAAGTCAACCCGAATAAAACATCAAAGGAGAAAACCACAATAATATGCTCCCATATAACAAAAACAATGCATGATTCTTTCAAAGACACATTAAGCAATCTCAGTCATTTGAGACAAGTCATGCTACAGAAAAAACTACTAAGCATACTGACGAGGGGTTAACTCGACAAATGTCCTAGATGAAGGACTTAGGATCGGGGAGATAGGGCGTTGGATGAACTCGAAGGTAAAATCAGTCAAACAAGGTGGCTATCAAAAGTAAATAGGGGTGTGAACCTAGCTTGCTTTCAATCTATCCCTTACCGTCCCCTCCCGGCCCCTATATATAGGTGGCCAGGTCTCAGGGATCGGGAGGGATCTGACACAAATTACAATATCGACATACAACATGAACTCGTATTTTGACTAGTATTACAATTGGGCCTAGCTTAATGGGCCTCAGGGGTAGTTAACTAACGGGCTCTATTATCTATACCCTTGTCAGTAGCCCCCGAGATTCTACCAGAATTACAGATTCTGGTTGAATCTCAGATCTTCAAATCTTCGACTTGATCAACTTCTTTGACTTCTTCTTATCTTTCAAATCTTCAACTTGGTCTTTCGACTTATCTCTTTGCTATGATATCTTGCAAGGGGTTTTGATGAACAAGCCTGACAACTCTGACGGATCAAGAGGCCAGTTAACTGCCGAAACAGATACTTGTCACCTACTTCAAATTCAATCCCCTTGGACTTGAATTCGGGAAACCGGTCAAACCCATTCTTTTGCCGCATTTAGGTCTTACAAAAATGAATCCCAGTGGTTCTCAGGGTACCCAGTGCGTCCACTAGGATTTTCTTCGCATCGTAGACACGGATAAGTACCAGTGGAGCGCATCCATGTGCGTATACCGGGCCACACAGGACGGATCCTGGGGTCTTACCTTCATGATATATTTCAACCACGGCATTCAAGTTTTGTCGTGATGACGCAACTCGAGAATCATATGTCGCAGCCTTGTTTGACTGTTCTAATGTGCCAAATATTCGGGTTATTCCACCTTGGTTGATAAAACTCCCTCCCAATGGTAGTAGTGATACTTCGAAGTATCCTTGCATCTTTTCCTCCATTATTCATGATAAAGCATCGTCGAGTGCGCGCCCAGCGCTCCCGATGGGAGTAGCCCCCGAGGCTATAGTCGAAAAAGTTTATTTCGAGTATAGGCTCAAAGACATTGTTCCTTCTTTAATGTCATCAAATCGTAGCTTTACTCAATAATATCGTCGGGTGCGCGCTCAACGGTCCCGATGGTAGCAGCCCTTGAGGCTATAGCCGAATATTTTTGGGTATAGACTCAAAGAATGATTTCTCCTCTACTGGACTCAATTTTTCGTCGACTTCCTTGATCATCATCAATACGCTGATACGTCATATCAAACCTTTTTCTGAATGTTCACCTTACTAGTGTCCACTACTGTCATAGTCCTTACTTCCCGTTACTCGAACGTTTGTGACGTCATTAGTACAATTTATCTGTTCGTAATTGTGTCTTGATGCTGACCGTTATCCATGGGCAGTGCGGTAATTTCGCAATATCCCTGCCCGTTAGTGGGCTGCCGTTCCCGCTCCTTGCGCCACGTCTCAGCCCACGCTCCTTCCTCAAGAAGCTATATAAGGGGGAGAGTGGGGAAATTACTGTTTACCAGCTTCCTCACTTCCGTCGTCGCTGCCATTGTTGCTGATCTTGCGCCCTCTGAGCTTCTCCATAGCCCCCGTGCGCAACACATAGATGCACGTCAAGACTTGCGCGCAGAAGAACAAGATGGGCAAGAATGTCACTGCGAACTCCACGACCAGCTGGGTGCCATCTGTTTTCAAGCAGAAGGATCTGGAGAAAGCCCAAGCCAATGGCCTCATTTCCGCCGATGATCAGGTCACTTTTCCTAGCACTGAGCGCATCCCCAAGCCCCCGAGCGGCTTTCGGGTGATGTTTTTTGATTTTCTCTTGCGCGGTCTATCTCTCCCTGCCCACAAGTTCCTTCGTGGGCTTCTTTTCGTCTACGGTGTGCAGCTTCATCAGCTCACACCAAACTCGATTCTCCACATTGCCTGTTTTATCACCCTCTGTGAATCATTTCTGGGGATCGAACCCCACTTTCTTCTCTGGAGATTCCTCTTTCGGCTTCGCCCCAGCGTTGCTTTATCAAAGAAGCCTAAAATGGGCAGAGCTGTTATCTCTATTCGTGCTGAATCGCAGTACTTAGAGTTTTCCATGGCTGCCTCAGTACAAGGTTGGAGGAAGAAATGGTTTTATATCAAAGACCGGAAAGTTTCTTCCTTTGACCAGTACGGCATTGCCCCTTTTGATGCCTCCAAAGAAGTGAAGAAATTGACTTCGTGGGATTCGCCTCCCACAGAAGCTGAGATGGAGCAAATCAAACCACTTCTCGCCCGCATCCAAGAGCTGAAGAGCGGTAGAGGAGGTGCGCTGTCGGGTACTCAACTTATGGCGTTTTTTCTGCAACATCGAGTTCAACCTCTGCAGCATCGCCTTTCCAAACTATGGACATTTTCTGGCTTGGGAGATTCTTCTCGAGTATCTGAAGATCTTATGGAGAAGAAGGATCTCGATAAATGAGTGAGAGCTCTTACTACTCTCACCAAGGATCATGAAGTTGATGATTTAGCCGCTAGATACTTCGACTCCAAGCATCCCTTGCCTGCGGTATGTTTACTGTCTTTATTCGCCTTATTTTCTCTTATCATTGTTTGTCTTGTGACTCTCGGCTTGTATTCCTTTCAGGATCATCAATCTCTTGTTTCTCGCCCTCCTCTCCTAGAGGGGGGGGGCATTCAAAATGTTCCTGTTTCCACTGCCTCCGAAGCCCCCGAGGTTGAGCACAGCCAAGATGGGGATGAAGGCGAAGATTCGCTGGAAGATACCAGCTCGACGACGTCGCCCCCTCCTGCGCTTTCTGAAGATCGTGGCGTTGACAAGAAGAGGAAGCGTGTGACGGAGCTCCTTTCTTCGAGTACTTCGGCGCACACGACTGTGATCGGGGAGACCTCTGCGCCAGAGGAAGAAGTAGAGCTTTTTGACCTCTTGGACTCGTGAGTGTTTTGCTGCTGTTTTCATATACTCTTTTTTTTGTCGACTAGGATAAAGGACTCTAACTTTTGTTTCCTTTTCAGTGACGAGGAAGACCCAAAGAGATTTGTTGCTGCCGCCCCTGCCACTGATACTCCTACCATTGACGAGCCACCTTCACAAGAGGTTGATCCGGTAGTGAAATCTCCAAAAGCTCCAAGGGCCCTGTTAAGAAGGTCGTCGCTACTCGTGGTTCTAAACGTGTGAAGAAGTCGACGGATGCCGGTGCTTCCCTTGAGGCCCATCGGTCCACGAGCTCCGCCGATGATGTGCGTGTTGATACTGGTATATTTACTTTTGTTTCTTGTGTGATCTTCATACTCACGTACTTTTTCTGGACAGAACTTGATGAAGAAGTTTGTTGCTTTGGGCACGGAATGTGTCGAGCATCTGAAAGCTACTAGAGCCTCTGAGGGTAATTTTATTTCCCATACTTTGCTTGTCTTGAGTGCCTTTCTTTGCTTCTTTACTCGACTTATCTTTCCTCTTTGTTGAACTATAGATGCTTTAGCGATAGCTAATGCTCGCATTTCGTCTCTGGAAGCTGAACTCGAAGCTTCCAAAAAAACTTGGGATGTCGCCACTGCTGCCAAAGCCATTGCTGAGAAGTCTACTAAATCAGCACTGGCTAGGGCAAAGAAAGCGGAGAAGGCCCTTTCTAATGCTAATAAGGAGCACCTCCAACGGGAACAGGCCGTGACTGACCGGCTTAATAAAATGTCTGCTGGTGCTGGAGGTACATATTATGCCTTTCTCTTCTTTTGTTGAGTTGCCCATTCTTTGTGCTTGCTGATGTGTGCCTTTCCTCCTGTCTTTGTTTTCTTGGTTGTGCAGAACATACTGGGGTATCTTTGTCATGTTTGCAACCAGACGATGATTCTCTCATGGCCGCAGTTAGCTTGCTGGAAGCGAACTGGATTTTTGTCCAGGAGATCTTCGAGTTGGTTAGCCGCGTGCTCACGCAGATTTTCGTCGGGTTGTGGCCCAAGCAAAAAGCAGAGATGCCAGATAATGATTTGAAGAAACTTGCCAAGGCCTTCGACACCCCCGAAAATCCTATCCTTCTTATGAAGGGCCGCTCTGTGAAGCGAGGTGCCGAGGGGGCCATTGCGCTTACATACGCACATGGCGAGGAGGTCAACTGGGAGAAGGTGAGCTCTTCCCATGGTTGCCCCCTTTCGGAGCTAAAGGTTTTCTTCGAGAAGGCGAAGAGGTACGCGCCAGGCATCGTATCGATGATTTCTCCCTCGGCGGCTTCCATGACCTCTGCTACGCCAGTTTCTTCGACTCCGGTGACAAGTGGATCCATGCCTCCTCCCAATGCTGGTGCTACCTCTGCCACGCCTACTTCCGCTGCGGACCCTGAGGCTGAGGTGGCATAGATTTAGCCTCCCTTTGTAATCTTAGTTTATTCTGATGTAGTGAACTTTTAGTCGCATGCGGCCTGAGAGCTGGTCAGAGGACTTATGCTTCTGTAAAAAAAATTCTCTTGTGAAATGTTGTGTTTGATTTAGTTTCTGAGATGCTTCTCTTTTCCTTTCTTTTGGATTCTAGCCTATTCATGCTGGTGGGTCGTCGGGTCGCGATCAGGCTGCGTCTCCTGTCAATATTTTCGACTCCGGAGCTTCTTCGCCTCCTCATCCTTCTTGTCAATGTACTGAGTATTCCTTAAGGATTTCGGACCTTGAAAGCCGCTTGTCTTTGGCAAAGCGCCAAGCACATATGGCTATGGATAAAGCCAGCAAATCTTGCGGTTTTATACAACAGATATCCATACTCGAGGATAAGGTGTCGGGTCTGACGGCTAGAGTTGTACATCTGGAAGAGTGCGACTCCTTTCTCGTTGGTATAGTTGAATCTGCTTGTGAGCTGTTGCGATGTAAGGTTCCTTGCAACCTTCCTCTTTTTTCCCTTTCACTCCATTACTACTGGCCAATGACTTCTTATTATTGCAGGCACTTGCTTGGACTTTGTTGGTGAAACTCACCGGATTTCTGAATGGATCGCGGCTCTTGAGAGATCATCAGAGGGAGTCGAAAGTTTTTGGTCTGATCCCCAGAGCCGTCATGCTATTGTGCTTCTTCGGGATCGTGCTCAGCACATTGGAGAAGCTGTTGATGGTTGTCGAAGATCTTTGACTACCATGTATTCCATGATGCTCCCTCGTAATCCTCTTCCTGGAACCTTTTCGCAGCTACTCGACGCTTTTAGATCTACTCAGCGAATTTATCGACTGATAGAACTCAACTTAGTGGTTGGTGCCAATTTTGCGCTTGGTTGGACACATAAGTGGCACCAAGGCTTAATTTTATTTCCATGTCGCTAGGTTTGCCTCCAGGGGGAGCTCTGTTGCGAGTCCATATGGATGCTACCCTTCAACCAGCGAGGAGGCTCATAGCTCGGTTGCTTTAGGAGGATGCCGTGTTTTTCCGCGAGCATCATTATTTAGATCCTTTGGGCGTAGATGATTCTGATCAGCCACTGCTATGATATTTGTATATATTTTTTGTGTGTATAACACGAGAGTTTTCATTTTCTAACTTTTTGTGTCAGAAATTTTATCCTCAGAGCATTTTACCTTTGTGTATTTTGGTGCGTTTGCCGCAATTTTTGCTTGAAGACGCATAGACTCGAATAGGAGGAACTTTTGTCTTTTATTTATGCATATAATGTAAGATACATAGGGTGACCCAAGAGATCCGGCCAATGACCTGTGTTCTGGATCTAGAGGGCATTACCCTAGAATAACTCATGGCTTTTACAGCCTTATTTTCCTACTCTACTTTTTTGTTCGTTTTGTCGCCTATGTCGCTTGAGTCTTCTCTTCCTCTCCTGTAGGCTTCTCTTGTTCTGATGGCTGTACCCACAGTTTCTTTACTTCTGGTTCCGCTGGGTTTTCTTCGAGTTGCTGTGTAACTCCTGTAGTCGCGCTTTTTGCTTTGTAGTTAGGTTCTCCGTAGCTTGCCATCATGCCGAAGTTTTGGGCCATCTTGTGAAATTCCTTGTCGCATAGATCTGATAGCTCGAAGCTTCCTTTGACTGTAATAATTCCATTGGGTCCTGGCATTTTTAGTACCAGGTAAGTGTAGTGAGGTATTGCCGTGAATCGTGAAAACGCGGGTCGCCCGAGGATCGCATGATATTGTGATGGCCAGTCCATGACTTCGAAGTCGAGTTTCTCCCTTCTGTAGTTTTGCTGATTTCTGAAGCAAACGTTGAGTGCTATTCGACCTAGCGGATAGTTTGCACTTCCTGGGACTATTCCGTGGAAGAAACAGTCAGTTGGCTTCAGGAACTCTAATGAAATGTGCATTGCTCGTAGAGTCTTTGCGTAGATCAGATTTATTCCACTTCCTGCATCCATGAATACTCTATCGACATCGTATGTCCCTATTTGAGCTTTCAGTACCAAAGGCGCATTTCCTGGCGGAGGTATTGTTATTGGGTGATCGTCTCTGCTGAATTCTATGGGTTGCTCTGACCAGTGTAGATATTCCGTTGTTGCTGGAGGTAAAGTTATTGCGAGGTTAACTTGTCGAGTTATACTTTTCTCCTCTTTGTTCGACTTGGGCACTGGTTGTATCATTGCTGTAATGTGCCCTTTAGATGGAACATATCCTTCGTCGTCCTCGCATCCCTGGTTCGGCTGATCTTGACACTTAGAAACTCCATTGTTTCCTTGTTGAGTTTGATACGTCTCCAACGTATCTATAATTTTTGACGCTCCATGCTTGTTTTTACACCATTTGCCTAATGTTTCGTTACACTTCGTGGAACTTTATGCATTTCCGGAACTAACCTACTAACAAGTTGCCACAGTGCCAGTTCCCTGTTTTCTGCTGATTTTGTGTTTCAGAAGTGATACACAGAAAATATTCTCGGAATTGGACGAAACAAGTTCCTGAAGTCTTATTTTGTCCGGGAGCTTCCAGAGATCCGAAGGAGAGTAGGAGGGGAGCCACAGGGGCCCCACACGCCAGGCCGGCGCGGCCAGAGCCTGGCCCGCGCCGCCCTGGTGTGAGGCCACCTGGCTCCACCTCTGACATCGCCCCTTCTCCTATAAAGACCCCCCGACAGGAAAAACCTAAACACCCGATCACTTTTCCAGAACACATCGCGATCCGCCGCCGCCGTCGACCCGAAGATCGGGAGGGTCCAGAAGCTCTTCCCGGCACCCTGCCGGAGAGGGGAATCGCCACCGGAGGTCTTCTTCATCGCCATGCTTGCCTCCGGAGCGATGAGTGAGTAGTCTACCTTGGACTATGGGTCCATAGCAGTAGCTAGATGGTTGTCTTCTCCACCATGTGCTTCATGTTTAGATCTCATGAGCTGCCCTACATGATTGAGATCACCGTTATGTAATTCTACATGTTTGGTTTGTTGGGATCCGATGAATATTGGTGTTATGATTGAGTTGATGTACTGAATTATATCTTTTGTTATCTCTATGTTGTTTATGATCTTGCATGCTCTCCGTTGTTAGTAGCTATCTTGGCCGAGTAGTTGCTAGTGACTCCAAGAGGGGGTATTTATGCTCGATAGTGGGTTCATGCCTCTATTTAACCTGGGGGAGTGACAGAAACCTCTAAGGTTGTAGATGTGCTGTTGCTACTAGGGAGAAAACAACATTCATATGCTCAAGGGCATATGCTTTGTTTACATTACACACTTTGCTTAATGCAATTATCTGTTGTTCGCAACTTAATACTTGTGGAGTTCTCGGATTGATTCGCCACAAGTGGATTATTAGTCATAGATGCAGTTGGATGGCGGTCTATGTATTTTGTTCTAATGCCCAGAGTAAATCTCATAGTGATCTTCTTGACATATCACATTTATCTTTATTCTATCAATTGCCCAACTGTAATTTGTTTACCCAGCATGTGTTATTTATCTTATGGAGAGACACCACTAGTGAACTATGGACCCTGGTCCTATTTCCATCATATTGCTATCACCTGTTTACTTTACTCACACTGTTTACTTTACTCGCACTATTTACTTTACTCGCATACTTCTACTGTTTTCCACTCGATACGCTCATAACCTTTGTTTCAAGCAAACCGGTGAGATTGACAACCTCATCGCAAGTTGGGAACAAAGTACTTGGTTGTGTTGTGCGCAGGTTCCGCGTTGCAGCTAGCAAGCAAAGCTTGGACGAGGCACCATATATAAATTGTCTGAAGCTGTTGCAAACTAGCAAGCATCACCTTCAGTCGTTATTGTCTGCTCTTTTCCTGATCGATATACCTTGGTTTCTTAACTGAGGGAAAAACTAGCTGCTATACTCATCATACCTTCCTCTTGGGGTTCCCAACTGGCTGGTCATTCACCACGCACAAGGAATCTTCTGGTGCCGTCACCCACGCGTCAGCAGCTAATTTTCTGCCGCCGTTGCTGGGGAAGAGTGGTAGACTTCTGCGAGGGGAGTTTTTCGCACGCACATCCTTTACTTTGTTTTATTGTTTTGCTTTTACTTTATTTTTACTTGCATCGCTTTTATCAAAAACACACAAAAAATTGTTCCTACTATAGTTGTTATTTTTGTTGGTCTGTTATTGTCTTGCTTTATCATGCTTTCTATCAATGGTTGGTTTCTTTGAAACTAAATCTTTTTGGCAAGGTGGGTTCACGGAAGAGCAGCAAAATTATTATGAGGAACACCGCTTGTCACAAAAAGGAAAACACTTATGGGAACAAATCAATAGATTGTATATCATTGCTAGAAACGTGTGCTCTACTTATAATGGTACTTATTGCTTTGATAGATCTTGTTGCTGTAGGAGGTATAAACACCTCCCTTTTCAATGTGAGTATAATGATGATGTTACCATATCTTCTTATATTAATGGAAATTATGACTTTTATGATGTGGAACAAATTGAAGAATTTATTGCTTGGAAGGGTGCATTCGAACTTGCTTATTTGCTTGAAAATACTGATGATGCACCTTATAAATATGAGGTTTATGATATACTTAAATTTTGCTTTGATAATTACAAGGAATAAAATGGCTATATTCTTAAATATCTTAATAGATGCTCTCCAACAGAAGAGACTAATGCCTTGAAGGAGCCTATGGAAGAAGAAATTGCTGAAATTGGAAGCTCATTGGATGAAAAAGAGGAGGAGAGTGATGATCAAGAGGAGGAAGAATGGAGCTACCCATGTCCACCTCCCAATCAGAGTAACTCTTTAACTAATACCTTATTTGATAGCCCTCCATGCTTAACAAAGGAGGATGAGTGTGATATTTATATTGTTGAGTTTGTTCATGATGCTACTGAAAATTATTATGAGAGAGGAAAATAAGGTTGTTGGAATTCTCATGTTACTAAAACACCTCTCTTTATATTGAAAGTTCCAAAGTTGCTCTTGTTTTATCTACCCATACTTGTGACTATGTGCTTCTTTGATTTATTTTCTTACAAGATTCCTATGCATAGGAAGTGGGTTAGACTTAAATGTGTTTTATATTTGCTCATTGATGCTCTTTTTGGGCTTCCATTCATATTTCTTATGTGAGCATCTTCTCAAATTACTGAGCCTGGCTCAAAGGCGTTAAAGAAAAGCACTCTTGGGAGATAACCCAATGTTTTATTTCCAGTACTTTTTCTTTTATTTGAGTCTTGGAAGTCATTACTACTGTAATGACCGCTCCTTATCTTGTTTATTTCGTTTTTGTGCCAAGAGAAGCCTCTAATTCGAGTGAGGTAAAGATTTGGGGATGTTGCTGTCCTGAAACTGTTTTCGGTGCTGCACCGTAAAAATTCGTATAAATTCTCTGTATATCTTTTGGACCTTCGATTTCTTGTGCATATGGCCCAGGTTATATCCAAACTTTAATTAGTTGAACACTTTTTGATTTGAGCAACAGAAAACCCCTCAAAAATTCGTCCTTTGTCAGCTGTTCAGTTTTGACAGATTTCTGCCAATATTTGTGTTTGCCGCTTTATCGCTTTCTTTTGAGTTCTTTTGATCACGGAACTTTTGGGGAAGTTGCTACAGTAGTATGTGCTATATATGTGGTGGTTTTGAGTTGAAACCTGAAGCAAAAAGAGGTTGATTATATGTTATGCTACACTAATGTTGCTAATAGATTTGTGTTTAGTTTTGTATGAAGGAAGTTTTCAAGTGTAGGGATTGGAGAATGATGAGATGAGTTGAAGAATGGACAAAAGCTCAAGCTTGGGGATGCCCATGCATCACCCCAAGAAATATCCAAGAAGTACAAGCGTCAAAGCTTGGGGATGCCCCCGAGGCACCCCTTCTTCATCGGCAAAAATCAGGTCACCTTTCAAAACACTATATTTTTATTGCTTCATGCACTATGTGTTTTTCTTGGAGCGTCAGTTGTTTTAGTTTTCTTAGTTAGCTTAGTTTTGTTTGCTGCAATAAATGGTTGGACCCCAACAAATTTCCTTTGGAGGAGATGTACTCGTTTTCATTTGCCAAGAACACTCCGTTTTCATTCTTACAATTTCACCGGGTGTTCTTCTTTTTCTGCTACTGCTTTTGGTTTTCATTTTTGCCTTGATTTGCGTTCAGACCTTGTCATATCTTTTTATCAAGGTGTATTTTTGCCTCTGGTCTTTATTGGTTTTCATCAAAAGAGGTGTCTTTAAAAATTTCAAATGGTGTTGGAAAAGAGAAAAAGCTTTATGCAAAATAGTGGTACAAGAAGGAGCTTGTGTAGACTGCGGCTTAGGCTTTTTCATGTCATGCTTGATGTCTTTTTGATGGTATGCTTAGTGGTTTTGCTGTAGCATGACTTGTCTCAAATAACTGAGATTGCTTAATGAGCCTTTGAAAAAAATCATGTGTTGTTTTTAATTATTTGGAAGCATTATTTTGGTTTTCCCCTTGATGCTTTATTTGGGTTGACTTGGCACATGCTCACACATGTTAGACTCTTACAAAGTCGCCAATAGCCTTTATGATCATTTAGTTTTTGACTTTTGATGCCATCTTATGCTTCTTTTAATGTCGCTTTGTCGCTTTGCATGATTATGGCCATTATTGCTCTCTTAGTTGGTCGCTCCCAGTCTTTTGCTAGCCCTCGCCTTGTACTGAGTATGAGCTCTACTTGTGCATCCAACTCCTAAAAGCCAAAGTCTTTCAAAGTGTCCACCATACATACCTACTAGCAATTTGCTATTCCAAGTAAATTTGACTTGCTTTTATTTTCTCTTCAAATTAAACTCTTACCAGTGTTATGCGAAATTCGGTCAGTAAAGCTCTCACGAACCGGAAGGCACACTTTACTTTTTCCTGTTCTTAAAAATTTGACATTGTGTTCTCTTATGTTGAGTTGTTATGCTTGCAAGTTGTAAGTTGGAGACTAGCCCAGCCATGCAGTCATGGGCAAGCTTTCAACATTGCACTTCTTATTTGAGTTGATATCGTGATCTTTTGTTTATGGATGCCCGCGGTGTGAAATGAATTGGGAATCTTGTGGGGATCATGGAGTTTGTATATGTGTTAGAGAAACGTCGGGCCGCTAATCTAAGCCATGCATAATTCATGGTGGAAATTTGCTGCATACCCATGGTGAACATTCGACGACGCATCTCACAATAAAAAGCTAAACAAATGGCAAATAAAAGAGATGTCGAGGTGTTCATTGTCTGCTTGTCCTGTCATTTTGATGTGGGCTTGTTCCATGTCATCGGGCATGGAGGTACCCCATTGGCGGTTCTCAATGATATGCATATATTTACAATGACAAGAGTCTTGCTTGGGACTCTAAGTAAAGTAGCATGAGGTTTGGGTACTCGTATTCACGGGACACGAGGTTTTCAATTTATGATTTGTCAAGCATATGCATCATAATTGTTCTCGCATTAACTTTAACCATTCAAGATGCTTATGATGGGGGCAATGAGAGCTCAAAGCCGGTAAGTACCATAATTTTTGAAGGTTATAAAACTTGCAATCACTGCTTCCCTCTGCGAAGGGCCTTTCTTTTACTTTTATGTTGAGTCACCACCTTCTATCTTTATGCACCATTAAGAGAGCATAGTTGTCATTCTTAGTATAATGTGCATTGTCCCAAAGTTTTCACTGATTGATTCATATTGTTGGTTTCACTTGTTCTCAAATTATTTGTATCTAGTCGCCCTCTTAAACTTGAAGGTGTCCTATGCATTTATGTTTTGCTCTCTTTGAAGGACAAGCTGAAAACCATTTGTATGTTTTTCCTTATGATTCAAACACATGTTTGACTTTCATTGTTTCATTTTCATGATCTTTTGTTTGTGTTCATTTGCATGTTTACAACATGGTTGCTAAGTTCTTATTGTCAAGATTATATCTTTCATGCCCATGTTTTAAGTTCTTATGATCCCAGCTCACAAATGCTTGCATACAAGATCAAGATTGTGTAGGTGCATGTCACCTCAAAAATTATTCTTTTGTTATCACCTACCTACTCGAGGACGAGCAGGAGCTAAGCTTGGGGATGCTTGATACGTCTCCAACGTATCTATAATTTTTGATGTTCCATGCTTGTTTTTACACCATTTGCCTAATGTTTCGTTACACTTCGTGGCACTTTTATGCATTTTCCGGAACTAACCTACTAACAAGTTGCCACAGTGCCAGCTCCCTGTTTTCTGCTATTTTTGTTTTTCAGAAGTGATACACAGGAAATATTCTCGGAATTGGACGAAACAAGTTCCTGAAGTCTTATTTTGTCCGGGAGCTTCCAGAGATCCAAAGGAGAGTAGGAGGGGAGCCACAGGGGCCCCACACGCCAGGCCGGCGCGGCCAGGGCCTGGCTCGCGCCGCCCTGGTGTGGGGCCACCTGGCTCCACCTCTGACATCGCCCCTTCTCCTATAAAGACCCCCCGACGGGAAAAACCTAAACACCCGATCACTTTTCCAGAACACATCGTGATCCGCCGCCGCCGTCGACCCGAAGATCGGGAGGGTCCAGAAGCTCTTCCCGACACCCTGCCGGAGAGGGGAATCGCCACCAGAGGTCTTCTTCATCGCCATGCTTGCCTCCGGAGCGATGAGTGAGTAGTCTACCTTGGACTATGGGTCCATAGCAGTAGCTAGATGGTTGTCTTCTCCACCATGTGCTTCATGTTTAGATCTCATGAGCTGCCCTACATGATTGAGATCACCGTTATGTAATTCTACATGTTTGGTTTGTTGGGATCCGATGAATATTGGTGTTATGATTGAGTTGCTGTACTGAATTATATCTTTTGTTATCTCTATGTTGTTTATGATCTTGCATGCTCTCCGTTGTTAGTAGCTATCTTAGCCGAGTAGTTGCTAGTGACTCCAAGAGGGGGTATTTATGCTCGATAGTGTGTTCATGCCTCTATTTAACCTGAGGGACTGACAGAAACCTCTAAGGTTGTAGATGTGTTGTTGCTACTAGGGAGAAAACAACATTCATATGCTCAAGGGCATATGCTTTGTTTACATTACACACTTTGCTTAATGCAATTATCTGTTGTTCGCAACTTAATACTTGTGGAGTTCTCGGATTGATTTGCCACAAGTGGATTATTAGTCATAGATGCAGTTGGATGGCGGTCTATGTATTTTGTTGTAATGCCCAGAGTAAATCTCATAGTGATCTTCTTGACATATCACGTTTATCTTTATTCTATCAATTGCCCAACTGTAATTTGTTTACCCAGCATGTGTTATTTATCTTATGGAGAGACACCACTAGTGAACTATGGACCCTAGTCCTATTTCCATCATATTGCTATCACATGTTTACTTTACTCGCACTGTTTACTTTACTCGCATACTTCTACTGTTTTCCACTTGATACGCTCATAACCTTTGTTTCAAGCAAACCGGTGAGATTGACAACCTCATCGCAAGTTGGGAACAAAGTACTTGGTTGTGTTGTGTGCAGGTTCCGCGTTGCAGCTAGCAAGCAAAGCTTGGACGAGGCGCCATATATAAATTGTCTGAAGCTGTCGCAAACTAGCAAGCATCACCTTCAGTCGTTATTGTCTGCTCTTCTCCTGATCGATATACCTTGGTTTCTTAACTGAGGAAAAAACTAGCTGCTATACTCATCATACCTTCCTCTTGGGGTTCCCAACTGGCTGGTCATTCACCACGCACAAGGAATCTTCTGGTGCCGTCACCCACGCGCCAGCAGAGTTACAGGTGCGTTGCTTGTGTTTTCTTCGTATCCCTGCCGTTTTGCTTCGGCTTGCTTGTTGAGTGCTGCTTCCTGTAGTTTCAAGAATATAGTGCAATCTTTCATTGCGTGTCTGGATACTCGTTTCCCATCGACAAACGCAGAGTGTATATGACATGGTCCATTGAGCATATCTTCTGGTGATGGGTTGTACTCTCTGGATTCCCTTGTCTGAAACTTTTTGTAGTCTTCTTTTCCGTAGCTATGGTATCCCAAACTTTTACGGTCGTTACCTTGGTAGCTATTGTCCTTATACCCTGCGGCTACTTGACTATGAGAGCCATAGTTATCGTAATTGCGGGATCTCCTTCTTTGGCCTCCATATCTGTTCCCTCTGTCATCTTCTGGCGATCATGGCTGTTTGTTGCTGCACGCATCTTCTCCATCTACAAATTGATTTGCTATATCCATCAGATCTGATACTGTTTTTGGCTTGATTCTGCCCATCTCTTCGACTAGGTCTCCTCGCCTTAGCCCGACTATGAATGCATCTATTGCTCTTTCGTCTGAGACTTCGACTGCCGAATTTTTGATTATGCTCCACCTTTGGATATATGCTCTTAATGTCTCCCCGTGTTGCTGCACGCAGGCTTTGACTTCTTCTATGGATGCTGGACGCTTATATGTCGACTTGAAGTTGCTCGTAAATTGTTTTGTGAGTTTCTCCCAGCTTCCAATTGTTTCCTTTCCTAGTTTGCTCAACCATGACCTTGCTGCGCCGGTGAGGTGTAGTTGCAAACTTTGCATTGCTTTTTCCCTGGTTTCTCCTAGTAGTTTTACCGCTTGTAGGTAATCTGAAAGCCATGACTGTGGCTCGTGAGATCTGTCGTACTTTTGTTGGTCATGGGGTAGTTTGAAACCTTTGGGTACTGGCGTGATGCGAACCCTATGGGTAAAGCATGGTGCCCCCATCTCCTTTTCATCGTCTTCGTAGTCATGTGCTCTATTGGAAGTTCTGGATCGTCGGGTTCCTTTGTTCTCTAGACTGTTGTATTGCCCTGGTGATGGCGTTCTGGATCGTTGACTTTCGCTTTTGTGTCGAGGACTGTTGTGACGGCGTGGTGATCTTGGTTTGTGAGTTCCTTTGTTGTGGTATGCCTCCTCCTCTTTTGCTGATAACTTGTTGCCTACCATCTTTAGTCCCTGCAGTGCTGCCCGATGCATATGTTCCCTTGGATCTCCTGGACTTGGTCGCGTTGTGTGCAGGTATGCTTGAGCTGCCACTAGTGCTACTTCTGGTGTCTTTGGTATAATGTTCCCTTGCTCGTCGACTGATAAGAAAGATGAGTCAAGGTTTTTGGAAAGACTTTGCCTATCTGAGTATTCGTGGTTTTCGTACCTTGAACCGTGTCGACGATGTCTTTTGCCGTTCGTATACGATGCGTCGCTACATGCTCTGTGAGCAGCGTCGCTTGCTGCAATGGCTGAGTCTTTTCTCTTTTGTACTTCAATTCTCTCTTTCGCTAGTAGCTTTGACTGCTGTCTTAGGGCGTAGTGATACCCAAAAAGCATATTCTTGCTAGCATTATTTGGTATTGGCGTGCAGTGCTCCACAGCTGTTTTGATTATCTTCCATTCATCGAATGATAGTAGAACTTTTTCCCGGTTTACCAGGGAGTCCACAGTTTCTCCTTCTGCCAGGTGGTTTGCCCCCTGTTTATGTTTGCTGGGTTGAGTACTGGATTGTTGTTTTCATCAAACTCTTCTGAGTTGTCTTATGTAATAGCGAGTACTTGGTACCGATTGTCGAACTTACTATCGAAGCTTGAGAAGATTGAATTTTCATCCTCATGAAGCTCTAACCCTGTCTTCCAGGTGTCCGTTGATTTATCTGAAGTGTCATCACAGCTAATCATCAGATCTTTGAGTTGTACTTCTAAGTCGAAGTTTTCCATGGTTTCGTCGCCTTCTGCGGATTTTCTTTTTTTTGTTTCTATTTCCATGGAGCTGACCGGCAAATTTACTTCGCCGGAAGAGCCTTCTGACGATTCTGATATTGTTTCTATCTTGGACTTGCTTGCCGATGGACCCGGTTTTGCCGGATCTAAAAGGCGAATCGAACCTAGTGATCCGACGCGAAAGTTTAGGCTTCCGATCGTCAAATCCATATCTTGATCCATGCTCTCGAACATTTGCATGAAGCTTGACTGGTGAGGTTGAAAATCGATGGTTCCGAAGGGTATCTAGATTTCATTGACTTCTGGATTGCTGTTGGTTAAAAGCGGAAAAGCCGTCGAATTCATGATTCCAACGCCCAGAGTGCCCATGGTCGGTGCCAATTGACGAGGGGTTAACTCGACAAATGTCCTAGATGAAAGATTTAGGATCGGGGAGATAGGGCGTCAGATGAACTCGAAGGTAAAATCAGTCAAACAAGGTGGCTATCGAAAGTAAACGTGGGTGTCAACCTGGCTTGCTTTCAATCTGTCCCTTACCGTCCCCTCCTGGCCCCTATATATAGGTGGCCAGGTCTCAGGGATCGAGAGGGATCCGACACAGATTACAATATCGACATACGACATGAACTTGTATTTCGACTAGTATTACAATTGGGCCTAGCTTAACGGGCCTCAGGGGTAGTTAACTAACGGGCTCTATTATCTATACCCTTGTCACATACTATCAAAATAACATCAAGCATGACATGCAAAAGTCTAAGCCACAGTCTAAACAAGCTCCCATTTGTACCACTATAGGCATGAAACTTTTTTCTCTTTTCCAACACCATTCAATCTTTTTGAAACCACTCTTTGAGTTGAAAACCAACATAGACCAGTGGTCTAAAAGCATCTTGATGCAAAGATATAACAAGATCTGAACAAAAATGAAGGCGAAAAACGAAAGCTAAACGCAGTTCTAGAAAAAGAGAATACTCGTTGATTAATAAGAGTGAAAACTAGAGTGTTCTTGGCAATGAAAAATGGAGTGTGTCTTCTCCAAAAGAAATTTCTTGGGGTCCAACCATTTATTGCAGCAAAAAAACAAAATAAAACTGAAAGCAAAAGTAAAGACGCTCCAAGAAAAACGCATAGTACATGAAGCAATAAAAATATAGTGTCTTGAAAGGTGACCTGATTTTTGCTGATGAAGAAGGGGTGCCTCGGGGGCATCCCCAAGCTTTGACGCTTGTAGCTCTTGGATATTTCTTGGGGTGACATGGGCATCCCCAAGCTTGAGCTTTTGTCCATACTTCATCTCATCTCATCACTCTCTTTTCCCTACACTTGAAAACTTCCTTCATACAAAACTTCACACAATTCTATTAGCAACATTAGTATAAGCATGATAATAAATCTACCCTTTTGATTCAGCTTCAAACTCAAATATACAATCCATTAAAGCATAAGGTACTGTATCAACTTCCTCAAAAGTTCCGTGATCAAAAGAACTCAAAAATAAAGCGATCAAGAGGCAAACACAAATAGTGGCAGAATCTGTCAAAACAAAACACCTGACAAAGATCGATTTTTTTGAGGACCTTCTGTTGCTCAAATCGAAAAGTGCAAAACAAATGAAAGTTTGGAAATAACCTGGGGCATGCGCACAAGAAATTTCAGATCAAAAAGACAATCTGAGAATTTTCACAAATTTTTACGGTGCAGCACAAAAATCTGTTTCAGGACAACAACTTCCCCAAATCTTACCTCCCTCAAATTAGAGGTTCTTCTTTGCACAAAAATGAAATAAAAATTATAAGGAGAGGTCACTACAGTAGTAATTGTCGTGGTTTCGTCAACAGATCTGCCATAGGGGTAGGGATATGGCGGTTTGTGGAAGGGGGTGAACACGGAGGAGTGATCCAGGACGGTGGTAGCACGAGTTTACCCAGCTTCAGATCCCGCAACGGTGGCGAGACCCTACGTGCTGCTATAATTCACTATAAGGCAACAAGTGCTTGGTTACAATGATGAGGTTGGCTGTTTCACTATGCGATTGGCCGTAAGCTTCGTCTGATGCCTCAAGGGCTGCTCCACGCCGGGCCTATAAAGGCGCCTGGCGTGGGCTACACGTTGGTACCGGAGCGGATACAACTTGGAGTCCTAGACTAAGTCCTGCGCGTATGCTACAAGGTCACCCGCCATGGGCCGTCATCCAGATCCGCCATGAGCTCGCCGCTAGTAACCCGCCATGGGCCTGTCTCCGGATCCGCCATAAGCGCTTGCGTCCAGTACCGCCGTGCCATCTTCAGCAACTGGGTCGCCCGGTATGGCGAATCCGCCATACCACCCCTGATGGGCCACCCTGGCTTGCTGATTTAGGACTACGTCGCTGGTATACCTATTTGGTATATCCCCAACAGTAGCCCCCAGGGAACTTCAAGATCACCATCTGCATCCGCCATGCTTGTTCTTGATAAGTCATTTCCGCCATAGCTCTTCTTCACCGGGATGGCGGTTATCTTGAGGTTCCTTTTTCCATCTATCAATCCGCCGTAAATAACGGATCAAGCGACGTAGTTATCCTAGCGAGATTTTCGGGATCCAGCGGATCATACCGTTGAAATCCGCCGTAAATTTCGGCATACAGTTCCTTCTAGGGCAAGATTTACCAAGTTACTTTCTTACCCTCGGACACGTGTCGCCAGATTAGGGTTTCTGCGATCGGGATGAGCGGTGGTGATGGCGGGCACGAATCTCGAGGCCCGGGGTCTATATATACCCCGGCCTCTCACCCCCGGCCGATCACCCCTTCATTCTCCCCGTCGCTCTCTCTCTCTTCAGCGCCACCACGAGAGCTTCGCGATCTCCGACGAGCCGCCGTGGAGGACCTCGCCGCCGGTGGCATTTTTTTGCCGGACCACTTCGCCCAAGTCATAGATTCTGGATCTCCAGCCCGCCACTATTCCGATGCTGAGGAGGAAGACTCTCTTCTGCAACAATCAGTCCAGGGAGATCATTCTGGGATGGCGGATTTGGACCCTGAAGACAATATGTCTGAAGCTGAGGAGGAGATGGCGGGTGCAAACCCAGATGACCCCGCAGCAGATGGCGAGGTTGAGGAGGAGGAAGCAGAGGACGAAGAGGAACAGATTCCCCAGAACCTTCATGGGTACTAGCAGAAATCCAGCATCAAGGATTCTGACGTCCAAATTATGGAGGGCGAGGGTACTGTCGCTCCTCAAGCTGAGTCGGGATGGCGGACTGACTTCAAGGCCCCAGTGCCTTTTCCTAATCCCTCCGAGATCGTGATGCTCAAATTTCACGTGGAGAGGGGTCTCAGTATGCCTCCATCTCTTTTCTTCACGAATCTTCTGAAGTACTATGGCCTGCAGCTCCACCACATATCACCAAACAGCTTGGTGTCTATGGCGGGTTACGCAGCTTTATGCGAGGGATACCTTGGGATCTGCCCCAGGGTAGACCTATTCCAACTCTTTTTCTCCGTGCGTGCCAATTATGAAGACGACGGATCTCTTCGAACCTGCGGAACTGTTTGCTTCCTACCACGCAGGTCGAAAGAATACCCTTTCATCGCGCCACTAGACTCCGCCATCGGATGGAGAGGGTCCTGGTTCTACATGGCGGACAAGCCTGCGCCATCTCAAGCCCGCGGCCTTCCTCCATTCAAGAACGTAGCTGCTGAGTCTCGCGACTCCTGGACGGCTGTTAATGATGAATCCGCCACCCCCTATGTCAAGCTTTTGGCTCGGCGGATTGCCAAGCTATCTGTAGATGGCTTGAAGGGGATCGACACCATCAACTGCTGGATATCCCGGCGGATCCAGCCGCTGCAACACCGCGATCGCCTGATGCACGAGTATACTGGTGCAAATGATGGCATGCGTTGTTCAGACCAGGAGCTGGACCCCAAAATTGTCGAGAAGCGCATTCGTTCCTTGATGAAGTCTCCTAGGAAGAAACCCTTGAAGTTTGGCATGGCTATGTTTGAGAATGGCACCTGTCCTCTGGTAAGTTCCCTTTCCGCCATAATACTGTACAGTATCTTTATATTTTATAGGACATAACGTTTGTCTTATTACCAGCTCAAATCGCTTGGCTCTGCTCACTTTGCCCATCCCCTTCGCCGCTCCAACCTCAAATCTGCCGCCAAGGAAGAAGTAGTTCATTCTAGCGGAAACAAGGAGGAGATGGCGGGGAATGTTGAAGATACAGCGCATACGACCCAAGAGAAGGCGGTTTCCAAGAAACGGGGCGGTAGCGGGAAAACTCGCGGAGGTGGCGGGAAATCTGCTGATTCCCGTCGTTTTGAAGCTCAACGCAGGGCGGAGCTTGAAACGCCATCCGAGAGTACCGCTACCATCAATCTGCCCAAGTCAAGGTAATCTTTGGACACCCTTTTTCATTGTTTTACTGCTTTCCATTTCTAATTCCTTTTCTCTTAGAAGGAAGAAGCCAACTGTCAAGGAGCCGTCCTCCAAGCGAGCCAAGCCCTCCCCTGCCGCTATCCCGCTCACCCCTGACGCACCAGCCCCCTCCTCTATTCGTATTGATATTGATATGGAGGATGCTGGTGGTCAGTTTGACCCAATACTAGAAATCAACCCAACGACTGAAGCTGCGGCTAATGATGTCGTCCAAAGCGAAAAGGTTTCTGGCTCTCAGGGTCAAGTGGCGGATACTCCGTCTGGGGGTAGCTCATACTGGAGACAGAAGCAACTTGAGGTTGTCAACCTAATTTCTAGCCAGGAAGATGCCAGCAACCAGCTATCCAGCGGTATTGCCGCTTTTGTTGAAAAAACATCAACCATGAAGAAGGTATGTACTCCCAGTAGCCCCCGAGCGCCATGGCGGATTCACAAATTTAATCCGCTATGGGGCTCCAAGGTTGACTTCTGTAAGTTTTTTGAATAGCTAAGCTCTCGAGCGCTGGCAGTTTCACACAGTGCTCTGTAGAGAACTTTAAATTTCACACTGAGTAGCCCCCGAGCGTTATGGCGGATAATTATCCGGCATAAAGCTCTTAGAAGACAGAAAATCAGCATAAGTAGCCCCCGAGCATCATGGCGGATTCATTGTGACACCCTCGAATTTATAACAAATTCGAAGTGCCCGTTATGTAATCCATCACAATCCCAGAATCATTGTTGTGATTTACATAACGTAGTTGATATCACAGTCATAGCTATTAATAGTAAATAAAAGGGAATTACATAGGTGGTCACACAGACCAAACCTTACATTATATCAACATGCAGCGGAATAACACTTTGGGTCCATATTGTCAAGCTTCAACCGCACAGGCAGAGCCGACAGCAGGAAACGAGCCTAATTCGCAAAGTTGTCAACGAATTCTTCCTTCTTGATTTTCCTCCTTCAAGTCTGGCCAAGTTAATAGCCAGGGACAGAGCCATGAGTACATTGCATGCACTCGCAAACCATCTTATAAATAAATGAATAGAGAATGCATAGTTCATATAGTGGTCTAAGCTCTAGGTTCATTTGCATAAAGCAGAATTTCCTTTCAAAGATCTTTTATTTAAAAGGGTAAGAAAACATTTAGCTCTTTATAAACCCCTAGATGGAATTCCCCAAGTGTCAATTCTTTTGTTCACCAAGTCACCTCCATGGTCATCGAAATTCATTGTCAAGTCACCTTTCTCAATCATTTTCAAAGTAAAACCTGATAACGGCCAAGTACAACCAATCCAACCGTCCATGACCGCGGACGCGGCTATTCGAATAGTTTTACACTCTGCAGAGGTTGTACACTTTACCCACATCATCCGACTACTCATCGTGTGGGCAACTTCCCCGCATAACGACATATGCCACGACAAGCAGCCGACCATTAATGTTTCACCTGCCCGCCTTAGCATAAACACTACCGCCTAGAGATGTATCCCCCAACACCGGAGTCCAAGAAGCTGTCCGGAGTGTGCAAAGTTCCCAGCCGCTTGTCCCACCGGAATGCCACTAACCGAGGTAGGGTCCTACACCCGGTAGTCCATTTTCAATGAGGGCTCTTCGGCTTGTACCCCAACCACCTATGAAGAGGAGGACAAGGCGAAACTCGGCCACAGCCAAGGGTGCCCTGGAAGAGGAGTCCCTGGTCGGACTTCCATTTACATTTTATAGGGTCTACACTAAGGAGAAACAAATACTCCACTAAGCCCCGTCCCATACCAGGGTAATGTGGTCGCACTGTATAGTTGGTCCAGTATGGTACTTCACGCATTTACCATTTTTGTCAAACCTTCATGTCACCTTCACCATGTCACCATTTTGTAAATAGTTTTCAAAGTCACCCTTGGGTAAGGTTGCCCATCTCCAAGGTTTGTATTTCAAAATCATCCTTGGGCAAGGTTGCCCCTTTCCAAAGTTTTTATTTCAAAATCTTCATGATCTTCATTGGGGTTCCCACCTAGTCATTTTCCATGAATGCCTTCAGCTCAAGCATAATCCTCATGAGGGCACAAGGATCTAGGTAGGTATATTGGATAGGCTTAGCTTGATGCTCTACTTAGCATCCACTAAGGAAAGGGTTTCTCAAAGGTAGGCTAAGTTTGATGCCCTTAATGTCATCCACAAAAAGAGTTGGATGCACTTGTCAAGAAAGACATCTCTACTCATTTGCATCTTGGTAACAATCATTTTTAGCATGCACCTTTATTTAAAAGCAAGTAAACATGCATTATAAAACTGGGTAATGGTATGATCAAAAGATGGCTTGCCTGGCTTGGCAATGTCATAGGCTTCTTCATCTTCATCTCGGGTTGTGTAGTCTCCATCACCATTGCTTGGTTGACTTCGGGATCCATTCTCCTTACTCTCGTTATCGTCTAATCGTAGGAAAGTAAATAAGCATACAATCACCACACAATTCACAAACAACACATACTCACTATAAGGATACTTGGGTAAGAGAAATGATCTAGGAAGTCTAGGGAGAGTGGTTTCGACGATAATTGAGTTCCGATGGATGAGATTATTGAGTGGTTGTATCTAAGTAGGGTTTATTTATTTTGGATTATGAAAATATCTCCTGCAAGTCCTTATTGACCATAGTTCATATACTACTAGTGTATATATTCAAGATTATGGTTCAACTAAAGAGGCTTCATAGGATTTGGAGTATTTTTCTTTTATTGAAGCCATTGCTAGTTTGCAACTATTTAGTAATCAAATTTGAATCTACAAGTACAATCTAGGAATCCTAGTTGACTTGGATCCAGGGTTATAGATCACATTTAGAAATGTGGTTGATTCGAATTGGTTTCATATCATTTCCATATTTTGAGATAGGTGTGCAAGTTTGAGTTTCTAATTACTACTATGTAGTATTAAATTTCCAAATACTTCCTACAAGCTCACATGGACTAAGATCAATACCTATAGATAGGTATTTGGAAATATGGTTTAACAATAAGAGTTCCATAAAAATTTTGATTATAGGTTTGAGTTTAATAAAATCCTATATGGCAAATGCTTATATAACCATATAGGTAAATAGCATTTACTTTAGAAGGTTCAAAAATGATATCTAATGGTATAGGCAGATGGGTATCACTAATTGTGAATTTCTAAAGTTGGATTTATATTTTTAGGAATTTTATTTGAATTGATATGGATTTTCTAAGTTGGAAAAGCTCCTGTTTTGTTATTTTTACTGCAACTTCTATGTAAATCGAATTGTGTTGAAACCACTTCTAAAGGATAGCTTATATTCTAAGGTTTCCAGAACATATTCATTTGTTAAATTTGAATCGGTAGATCTCCGGGAAAATTAAATATACGAAAGCATCTGAAAACTATTTCGAAAATTTGAAAAATCGGAATAACCCCTTTTTTTTAACCTGGGCCGGATACACAGACTAGCAGGGCCGGCCCGTTAGGCTGCAGTTGGGTGGTTGCAAGGAAAAAAAAGAAAACGCTGACAACGGGCCCCGCTGGTCAGATTTAATGAGCCGAATCGGTATCGGGGTCTTCCTCTTCCTGGCGCTACTGGACGGAAACGAGGGAGAGGACTGGGAGGAGGGCGGCGACGGGGAGGCTCACCGGGGCGGCGGCGACCGGCGGCGAGGGTGCAGGGCGGCTGCGGGGGTTCTTCTCGGCCACTTCCCGCAGGCGGCACGTCGGGGGAGGCTCCGTAGCGCCGGGAATGGGCGGTGGTCTGCGGGGATGTCGAGGTTGGCGAGCTCGACGTAGGGCACGGGGGAGAGGGAGACGTTGTCTAGGAGGGAGAGGGAGGTGAGGCAAATCTTTTCAGGAAACAATGGCGGCTTTTTATAGGCGGGAGAGGGAGCACGGGGTGAGGGGATCTGCGGCCAGAGCGCGGCCGGTGTCGGCTACAGAAGGGACGCGGCGGTCGGTGCTTGCGGCGGAGGGCTGCGGCGTGCTGTGGCGTGCTGCTGGCGCACTTGCGGGCTGCGGGGTGGTCTGGTGCAGAGGGGAAAAGGAAGGTGTGCTGTGGTGGTCTTCCTCTTCTCCTCCATGTCTCACGGCCGAGGCCTGGGCAGGGGTGGCTGGGGATCGACAGCAAGGCGACAGGGGACACTGTGGGAAGGACATGGGCACACCAGAGGGGTCTCTCCACTGCTTGCAAATAGTGCTTGACTATTGCTGAATCCTGCCCACAACGTGTTCGACGAAATGCCCGCAAGAAGTAAAAATTCGAATTTTCGAAATTTTCAAATTGGGTTGGTCAGTATATTGGATAAGGATTCCAAGCATATTTTTGTTATGAAGAAATATGATGTTTTGCAAAAATCTTATTTCAATTTTGAAGTATGGTCTCTGTTTCAGATTCAAACTTTGTCAGATGTTTGAGTGGGGTTCTGGTTTGAATTTTGGTTTGAAATTTGTTGGTCAAGCAAGAATGTAGGTTGGTCTTGCTCAACCAACTGACCACACACTCAATTGATTTACAGATTGCTTAATTTAAGTGTCCAAAGTAGGGTAGTCAATAACATTTTCTAGATCAAACTTTTCTTCTCTTTTCTTTATTTCTCTTGCTTCTGGTTCTTTTGGTCTTTGTGGTTCTTCTCTAATGCTTCTGTTGGTTAAGTTTGAATTAACTAACCATTGCACCATAAATTAAAACCCACATGAAATCATAAAACAACATGTATTTAAAATACTATGTATGCATGCAATAATAGATACAAAGTTTTATCTTGGCCCAAAAGTGTTGGTTTTCTTGGAGATGACATGGAGTTGGGAATGACCTCTTATTTGAATTCCAACTTTGGTAGAAATTTGAATAGGGTTCCAAGTTGAGTTTTGTTTCAAACTATATTGTATTTGATTCTTTGTAGCTTGTTCTTAGTTGTGGTGGAGAGATGCATGATGGCATAGTTCAAATATTGCTTAATATATAAGGGCAAAGTAGTGGAATCAGTAATTTTTTTAAGATCACTACTTCCTCTTTTCTTACTTAGGTTTTTGTGTTGCGGTTTATTTTCTTGATTCTTTTCTATTTGTTTGTGATGGCTTGACTAAATTTTGGTTTAGCCATTGACCCAAATGGGTTTAGCATGTAACCATACACAAAATTTAATAGTTAGAAAACTATTTCAATTTCACAAAAATCTTTATTTAAAAATTTGGGCTCAAAGGATTTGTTTTAAAAACCTTTCTCATACTCTTTTTATTTGAAGCATGGGAGCAAATGCTCGAATTCACAGGTTTTAAAAGACAAGAAATTAATCTTGTGTTCAAAATAAAAGTTTTTGTTGTCTCCAAAATTTGGTATTTTAATAAATCCATTTATTTCTATTTCCCAAAAATTTGGGTTGTTACAATCTTCCCCCCTTAAAAAGAATCTCGTCCCGAGATTCACAAGTTAAGATTGAAATAGATTGGGAGATGAGATTACCAGATAAAAGATAGAGTGTGCATTAATTTATATCAAGATGGAAAGATTGGGTACACCCGAAATGTGAGGTGGCCAGATGGGCCAAAACACATCTTCACCAATCACATAGCAATGTCAACAAACAATCACACTTTCAAAAACAAAATATTTGGCATCTAAACCATAGGCTTTTATAAAAAAGGTTCTTGCGGATTACAAGTCTCGCTCTTGATTTACAAAGAACTAAACAAGACTACTAGTACCAAACTAAGGTCAGTCAGGCTTCCTCTGGACTTGGTTCTAGAAGCTGAATCCACTTGTTCATACCACTACTATCTCAGAGCGACTTCGAGGTACTCGGTGGAGGGTTCTTGTTCTTCTCTTCATTCCATCGGGTTGGAGGAGGGAATCTTTGGCATGAGAGTCAGGTTACCTTCTCCACCTGCGAACGTTGAGACTGTAGAGTCCCTTGACACTATCTTCAATTATGACGGGGTTTCGTGCATAGACATTAGTAGTGCAGACAGGGTTGCCTCCTGAAGATGAAGGAATGCTGGTAGGATCTTTAGAGCCATCGGGATTTGTACTAGCTTTGGTGATGGCAGGGTCAGCGTTCAGCTCCCTTGGGCACTCATTGGAGTAGTGTCCCTTGGTTCCGCACTCATAGCAGGTGATGTTGGTCTTGTTACTAGAATTGGGAAAAGTATTCTTTGGTAGTGCTCTTCCAGATCGTAGGGTAAGGTCATAGCAAAGGTTAGAGGGTGCTGGAGGCTTATTTTTTTGGCGTCCTGGAATTCTTGCTTGCTTCTGTTTGTTTTGAGATTTCTGTTGTTGCCTCCGAACGTAAATGTCATGCTCTTCGCTAGCCTTGACCACTTGAGATGCTAACTGGAAGCTGTTTGGAAGGATCTTTGATATATCTGACACCAGGTGGTTCATAGCGCAGTCAGCAGGAACATGGGTATTACTTTCACACATATAACATGTAATGTTGCTTGAGGGGCATTCTCCAGGTGGATGATTGTCTTCACAATTGGGACAGTTTCCGGGACATTGACTGGCTCGATGTCCTTCTTCTCCACAATGGCTACAACCTTTCTTCTTTAGATGATCCAGGTTTGCAATTTTCAGACTTGGACATTGGAGTGCAACATGGTGTGCTTCCCCACAAGCATAGCATACTTGTTGGGTGTGAAGATCTCCTTTCCTCTTTCTTGGAAACTTGCATAGATTTGCTGCCACTTGGTACCTCCGGGCAATCCCTTGGAGGTGAAGTTCGAAATCTGAGTTGGCTTGACCTCCTTTCGTACATATATTAAATGGTGGACTTGCGAGCATGGGATGTAGAAGAGGGGTAAAGTCCTGCAGTAGATGAGAGGGAACATCTTTCAAAAGGTTTCAACTGTGGGATTGGTATGGTTAGAGTTTAGTTTGGGCGAGAAAGACAAAAACATTTTGGGAGCAAACAAGTTTTCGGAGTGGTGCTACATGTTGCCGAATGGCATATGAGCAACACCTCTCCAAATCAATCATTTCAAACACACAAGGCACTAAGCACACTTAGTAATCGTGAGGCAAGGGTAGCTCAATACAAATAATTGAGCATTTCCTATAAGTCCTATGGGTCAAAAGGTTGTTGGGTCTTCATCATTCCTGATCACTCTCTCTTTGCTCTTGAAGTCTTTGCCTCATAGGGTTGACTCTTGTTGGAAGATTTCTGGATCAGATGAAGAGACTCTCTTTCGATGGTAGCGGTCGTAGTTGACATCCCAGGTTGAAGCCGTGAAAAATATTGAGTCCCTAATCTTTTCATCCAAAAGTCCTTCGGTCTTAGGTCGGTATATCGTCCATAGTATACATTTGAAGTAGATGAGGAATAGAGTAAAACAAATCTTTGAAAAGACTTTGTAATTAAAGAGGTAAAAAAATTCTTTGTCAAAATCTCTTGAGAGTATAAGTTGAGAGTGTAAGATATTTGAAGTGAATAAGATGGGAGTATAAGTTGGGTTTTGGGGTACCAAAGCAAATAAGTTTCTTTTGTAGAACTAAGTGTTTGATAAAATATTACTTTCTTAGCTAACGACCATTCTAACTAAGGTCTCTTAAGGTCATGATAGTCCTGATACCAAACTTGTGATATCAGAGATATCATTTTCTAACGACCATGCTAACTAGGGTTTCCTAGAGTCAGCCTAGGCTCTGATACCAACTTGTGAAGACCTCAAATTTGATAACAAATTCGAAGTGCCCGTTATGTAATCCATCACAATCCCAGAATCATTGTTGTGATTTACATAACGTAGTTGATATCACAGTCATAGCTATTAATAGTAAATAAAAGGGAATTACATAGGTGGTCACACAGACCAAACCTTACATTATATCAACATGCAGCGGAATAACACTTTGGGTCCATATTGTCAAGCTTCAACCGCACAGGCAGAGCCGACAGCAGGAAACGAGCCTAATTCGCAAAGTTGTCAACGAATTCTTCCTTCTTGATTTTCCTCCTTCAAGTCTGGCCAAGTTAATAGCCAGGGACAGAGCCATGAGTACATTGCATGCACTCGCAAACCATCTTATAAATAAATGAATAGAGAATGCATAGTTCATATAGTGGTCTAAGCTCTAGGTTCATTTGCATAAAGCAGAATTTCCTTTCAAAGATCTTTTATTTAAAAGGGTAAGAAAACATTTAGCTCTTTATAAACCCCTAGATGGAATTCCCCAAGTGTCAATTCTTTTGTTCACCAAGTCACCTCCATGGTCATCGAAATTCATTGTCAAGTCACCTTTCTCAATCATTTTCAAAGTAAAACCTGATAACGGCCAAGTACAACCAATCCAACCGTCCATGACCGCGGACGCGGCTATTCGAATAGTTTTACACTCTGCAGAGGTTGTACACTTTACCCACATCATCCGACTACTCATCGTGTGGGCAACTTCCCCGCATAACGACATATGCCACGACAAGCAGCCGACCATTAATGTTTCACCTGCCCGCCTTAGCATAAACACTACCGCCTAGAGATGTATCCCCCAACACCGGAGTCCAAGAAGCTGTCCGGAGTGTGCAAAGTTCCCAGCCGCTTGTCCCACCGGAATGCCACTAACCGAGGTAGGGTCCTACACCCGGTAGTCCATTTTCAATGAGGTCTCTTCGGCTTGTACCCCAACCACCTATGAAGAGGAGGACAAGGCGAAACTCGGCCACAGCCAAGGGTGCCCTGGAAGAGGAGTCCCTGGTCGGACTTCCATTTACATTTTATAGGGTCTACACTAAGGAGAAACAAATACTCCACTAATCCCCGTCCCATACCAGGGTAATGTGGTCGCACTGTATAGTTGGTCCAGTATGGTACTTCACGCATTTACCATTTTTGTCAAACCTTCATGTCACCTTCACCATGTCACCATTTTGTAAATAGTTTTCAAAGTCACCCTTGGGTAAGGTTGCCCATCTCCAAGGTTTGTATTTCAAAATCATCCTTGGGCAAGGTTGCCCCTTTCCAAAGTTTTTATTTCAAAATCTTCATGATCTTCATTGGGGTTCCCACCTAGTCATTTTCCATGAATGCCTTCAGCTCAAGCATAATCCTCATGAGGGCACAAGGATCTAGGTAGGTATATTGGATAGGCTTAGCTTGATGCTCTACTTAGCATCCACTAAGGAAAGGGTTTCTCAAAGGTAGGCTAAGTTTGATGCCCTTAATGTCATCCACAAAAAGAGTTGGATGCACTTGTCAAGAAAGACATCTCTACTCATTTGCATCTTGGTAACAATCATTTTTAGCATGCACCTTTATTTAAAAGCAAGTAAACATGCATTATAAAACTGGGTAATGGTATGATCAAAAGATGGCTTGCCTGGCTTGGCAATGTCATAGGCTTCTTCATCTTCATCTCGGGTTGTGTAGTCTCCATCACCATTGCTTGGTTGACTTCGGGATCCATTCTCCTTACTCTCGTTATCGTCTAATCGTAGGAAAGTAAATAAGCATACAATCACCACACAATTCACAAACAACACATACTCACTATAAGGATACTTGGGTAAGAGAAATGATCTAGGAAGTCTAGGGAGAGTGGTTTCGACGATAATTGAGTTCCGATGGATGAGATTATTGAGTGGTTGTATCTAAGTAGGGTTTATTTATTTTGGATTATGAAAATATCTCCTGCAAGTCCTTATTGACCATAGTTCATATACTACTAGTGTATATATTCAAGATTATGGTTCAACTAAAGAGGCTTCATAGGATTTGGAGTATTTTTCTTTTATTGAAGCCATTGCTAGTTTGCAACTATTTAGTAATCAAATTTGAATCTACAAGTACAATCTAGGAATCCTAGTTGACTTGGATCCAGGGTTATAGATCACATTTAGAAATGTGGTTGATTCGAATTGGTTTCATATCATTTCCATATTTTGAGATAGGTGTGCAAGTTTGAGTTTCTAATTACTACTATGTAGTATTAAATTTCCAAATACTTCCTACAAGCTCACATGGACTAAGATCAATACCTATAGATAGGTATTTGGAAATATGGTTTAACAATAAGAGTTCCATAAAAATTTTGATTATAGGTTTGAGTTTAATAAAATCCTATATGGCAAATGCTTATATAACCATATAGGTAAATAGCATTTACTTTAGAAGGTTCAAAAATGAGATCTAATGGTATAGGCAGATGGGTATCACTAATTGTGAATTTCTAAAGTTGGATTTATATTTTTAGGAATTTTATTTGAATTGATATGGATTTTCTAAGTTGGAAAAGCTCCTGTTTTGTTATTTTTACTGCAACTTCTATGTAAATCGAATTGTGTTGAAACCACTTCTAAAGGATAGCTTATATTCTAAGGTTTCCAGAACATATTCATTTGTTAAATTTGAATCGGTAGATCTCCGGGAAAATTAAATATACGAAAGCATCTGAAAACTATTTCGAAAATTTGAAAAATCGGAATAACCCCTTTTTTTTAACCTGGGCCGGATACACAGACTGGCAGGGCCGGCCCGTTAGGCTGCAGTTGGGCGGTTGCAAGGAAAAAAAAGAAAACGCTGACAACGGGCCCCGCTGGTCAGATTTAATGAGCCGAATCGGTATTGGGGTCTTCCTCTTCCTGGCGCTACTGGACGGAAACGAGGGAGAGGACTGGGAGGAGGGCGGCGACGGGGAGGCTCACCGGGGCGGCGGCGACCGGCGGCGAGGGTGCAGGGCGGCTGCGGGGGTTCTTCTCGGCCACTTCCCGCAGGCGGCACGTCGGGGGAGGCTCCGTAGCGCCGGGAATGGGCGGTGGTCTGCGGGGATGTCGAGGTTGGCGAGCTCGACGTAGGGCACGGGGGAGAGGGAGACGTTGTCTAGGAGGGAGAGGGAGGTGAGGCAAATCTTTTCAGGAAACAATGGCGGCTTTTTATAGGCGGGAGAGGGAGCACGGGGTGAGGGGATCTGCGGCCAGAGCGCGGCCGGTGTCGGCTACAGAAGGGACGCGGCGGTCGGTGCTTGCGGTGGAGGGCTGCGGCGTGCTGTGGCGTGCTGCTGGCGCACTTGCGGGCTGCGGGGTGGTCTGGTGCAGAGGGGGCAAGGAAGGTGTGCTGTGGTGGTCTTCCTCTTCTCCTCCATGTCTCACAGCCGAGGCCTGGGCAGGGGTGGCTGGGGATCGACAGCAAGGCGACAGGGGACACTGTGGGAAGGACATGGGCACACCAGAGGGGTCTCTCCACTGCTTGCAAATAGTGCTTGACTATTGCTGAATCCTGCCCACAACGTGTTCGACGAAATGCCCGCAAGAAGTAAAAATTCGAATTTTCGAAATTTTCAAATTGGGTTGGTCAGTATATTGGATAAGGATTCCAAGCATATTTTTGTTATGAAGAAATATGATGTTTTGCAAAAATCTTATTTCAATTTTGAAGTATGGTCTCTGTTTCAGATTCAAACTTTGTCAGATGTTTGAGTGGGGTTCTGGTTTGAATTTTGGTTTGAAATTTGTTGGTCAAGCAAGAATGTAGGTTGGTCTTGCTCAACCAACTGACCACACACTCAATTGATTTACAGATTGCTTAATTTAAGTGTCCAAAGTAGGGTAGTCAATAACATTTTCTAGATCAAACTTTTCTTCTCTTTTCTTTATTTCTCTTGCTTCTGGTTCTTTTGGTCTTTGTGGTTCTTCTCTAATGCTTCTGTTGGTTAAGTTTGAATTAACTAACCATTGCACCATAAATTAAAACCCACATGAAATCATAAAACAACATGTATTTAAAATACTATGTATGCATGCAATAATAGATACAAAGTTTTATCTTGGCCCAAAAGTGTTGGTTTTCTTGGAGATGACATGGAGTTGGGAATGACCTCTTATTTGAATTCCAACTTTGGTAGAAATTTGAATAGGGTTCCAAGTTGAGTTTTGTTTCAAACTATATTGTATTTGATTCTTTGTAGCTTGTTCTTAGTTGTGGTGGAGAGATGCATGATGGCATAGTTCAAATATTGCTTAATATATAAGGGCAAAGTAGTGGAATCAGTAATTTTTTTAAGATCACTACTTCCTCTTTTCTTACTTAGGTTTTTGTGTTGCGGTTTATTTTCTTGATTCTTTTCTATTTGTTTGTGATGGCTTGACTAAATTTTGGTTTAGCCATTGACCCAAATGGGTTTAGCATGTAACCATACACAAAATTTAATAGTTAGAAAACTATTTCAATTTCACAAAAATCTTTATTTAAAAATTTGGGCTCAAAGGATTTGTTTTAAAAACCTTTCTCATACTCTTTTTATTTGAAGCATGGGAGCAAATGCTCGAATTCACAGGTTTTAAAAGACAAGAAATTAATCTTGTGTTCAAAATAAAAGTTTTTGTTGTCTCCAAAATTTGGTATTTTAATAAATCCATTTATTTCTATTTCCCAAAAATTTGGGTTGTTACATTCATCCATCGTGATGCTCTAAGAGTAACTAAAAAATTAACATGAGTAGCCCCCGAGCGTCATGGCGGATTCTATCCATCATGATGCTCTAAGAGTGACTAACACTTCAAATTTTGCCAGAACTATAAGAAGGTGGTGGAGGACCTGGTCCAGGTCGTCAGCTCGCAGGAGAAGGAGCTGGCGGAGAAAGGCGCTCTTGTGGCGGATTTGCAGCAGCAGCTTGAGAATAGCGGTAACCCACCTTAAGTTTCCTTTATGCTTATTCGATCAAACGCTGAACTGACAAAATTCTGCCATGCAGACGCTGCCAAACTCAAGTCCACACTTGAGGGGATGAAGAAAGGCCACGCCATTGCGATGGATGGGCTGAATCAACAGCTCCGGAAATCGCTGGCTGAAAACGCCACCCTCGAGAGGCAGTTGAAGGACCTGGAGAACCAGGGCAAGAAGAAGGATAAGGAGATAGCGGATCTCCGCAAAGCCGCCGCTGACTTTGAGAAGCGGCGTGAAGGCTTTAACGAGCTCCTCCATCACTTCCAAAACAACTTGCTAGGTACCATTTCTTCTTATAGCGTAAAATTTCCAATTTCTGCTATGCAGTCCGTGACGCATCTTCTTTTTTCCGCCATGCAGCTTCCTTGGGGCAAAGCGAGGTGGACACCGCTGAGGGCTTGCGCATGGCCACCGACGCAGCGAGGAAGGAGCTTGATGGCCTTCTCAGCGCTGGTCGCCAAGCTTGCGGGAGCCTGCAGATAGCGGGTTCTTCCAACCTTTCCGCCATCGCGCTCACGCAGAAGCTGCTGCTGGTGCCAGGGCTGGTGGTGGATTGGAAGCTGTCCTCTGCTCGGGGTGGTGCCAGAACGGCGCTGACATTGGCGAAGGCCCACTACCCCGACATGGACCTGGACCAGCTCACCTCCGGCATCCCTGAGAGCGGCGAGGATGGCGCGCCGGTGGACGAGGCCGCCATCCGGCAGAGCGTGCTTGGATATGATCAACTGTGTGCCCTTGGCACTCAGTTGAACGTATACTATGAAGCATACGAGCTGCCAGGGTCGCCAAGCCAAGCTTCGGCATCAGCCTCCGCAGCTACAGCAGGTGGTGATGGCGGTGATGAGGTGTCTTCCAAGATTCCGCCATCCTCTTGAGATGTGCCCTGCAAGATGGCAGGAAAAAATACTTTGCATCAATTCGGCCCCTGAGTGGGTCTGTAATTTAAACTTAAACTGCGTGTGATGTGTCTGCACTGTGACTGATCTGCTTATGGCGGATCAGTGGAATGCTTTGTGAACTTTTGCAGTTTGTTTTTTATGAAGTGGTTTTAATTGCGCGAAGAAACTGCCAGGCTTAGTTTTATGCAACTTGCAGTTTTTGCCATGCCCAAAAAACAACACTTAAAATTTTCACGCGTAGGATTATGCGATCCGCCATCCGGCTCTCTGTGCTTGACTTTTCGTGAGATGGCAAAATCTTCGCACGAACAATCCGCTAGGGCGACGATACTTAATAGCAACCGTCCAGAACCCTGAGAAGATGGCGGCTTGGATCATCAAAAAGTCACTACTCTGGAATCCACACAGAGAACATCGAATGAAGATCAAAACATAAAAAAGCTACGCGGACCGCTTATGGCGGATTTAAAAGAGACGCAAGTGCAAAGCACAATTGCGCAAAAGGTTCTATACGATCTAAATGAACAATAAAGGAGGTAAAAGACTCACAAAAAATCAAGAGTGAACCAAATGCTTTATTTCATTGATCATATAGAGGTGCCTGTTACAAAGCTAGAAAATTGCTAAGTGTAGAAAGGACGTAGCTGTGCGATGTTCCATGGACGATCTGTCTCGTCGTAGATATCGTCAGGGTCTCTTCGTTTGCGCTTCTTACTTGGTCGCTTATCTAGCTCGCGAATATCAATGAGGTAGTAGGAACCATTTAGTAGAGCTTTGCTGATGACGAAGGGTCCTTCCCAAGGCGGGGATAGCTTGTGGGACTTCTGCTGCTTGAGGCGTAACACCAGGTCACCTTCCTTAAACGAGCGTTGGCGAACTCGCCTGCTGTGATAGCGGCGGAGATTCTGCTGGTAGATGGCGGATCTCTAGGCTGCTAGGTCACGCTCTTCTTCCAGCAGGTCCACAGATAGTTGTCTGGACACTTCTGCATCTTCTTCCTTATAGGCCTCGACTCTTGGAGAATCGTACTGAACATCACTTGGCAAGATTGCCTCTGCTCCGTAGACTAAGAAGAAAGGGGTAAGGCCGGTTGATCTGTTTGGCGTGGTCCGTAGACTCCACAGTACAGATGGCAACTCCTCTGCCCAGGCTCCAGCTGCTCTATGTAGCGGTGCTTCTAGGCGTGGCTTGATCCCTGACATGATTAGTCCGTTGGTCCGCTCAACTTGGCCATTAGACGGTGGATGTGCCACAGATGCTAGGTCAAGGCGGATTCCGTTGTGATGGCAGTATTCTTCGACTTCTCCCTGAGACAAGTTTGTGCCATTATCGGTGATGATGCTGTGTGGGATGCCGAATCTGACCACAATGTCCTTGACAAATTTTAGGGCGGTTTTTCCATCAAGTTTCCTGATGGGCTTAGCTTCCACACACTTCGTGAATTTGTCTACCGCTACCAAAAGGTGCGTAAATCCCGAAGGTGCTATTTTTAGCGGACCCACCATGTCCAGCCCCCAGACTGCAAAAGGCCAAGTTATAGGGATCATATGCAATGCTGTGGCGGGCATATGGGTTTGCTTGGAGTACATCTGGCAACCATGGCAGAGCTCCACAATGCGGTCTGCATCTGCCTTGGCTGTTGGCCAGTAGAACCCATGGCGGAACGCTTTTGCTACTAGGGATCTGGCGGCGGCGTGATGCCCACATTCGCCTTCATGGATCTCTCTTAGTATTTCGATTCCATCCACTTGGGATATGCATTTCATGAAAACTCCCGAGGTGCTTCGTTTGTAGAGTTGGCCATCTATGATGGTGTACGCTTTGACTCTACGCTCGATTTATCTTTTCTCGACTTCGTCTTCGGGAAGCTTCTTGCTCGTCAGATATTCAAGGAAGGGCTCTGCCCATGGCGGATTGCTAGGCAAAACCGCCATAACAGGGGAGCTCGCTATCTCCGGATTTTCTGGATCCACCATCTTAACCGATGGTACGCGCAGATGCTCGAGGAATACGCCTGGCGGAACTGCCTTACGGCTGGATCCCAGTTTGGACAAGGTATCGGCTGCCATGTTATCTTCTCGCCGTACGTGCTTTATGTCGTAGCCGAGGAAACTTTTGGCCATCTCGTCCACTTCGTCCCTGTATGCCGCCATTATTTCGTTCCGAGCTTTGTATGTGCCAGCCACCTGCTGAGCCACAAGGTCAGAGTCTCCACAGCACATGATGTGTTGTACACCGATCTCCTTTGCGACACGTAGCCCGTGTAGTAGCGCTTCATACTCCGCGATGTTATTGGTGGTGGGGAAGTGAATCTGGAGAACGTAGCTGAGCTCATCTCCCTTAGGAGATTTGAGCGTCACTCCAGCCCCCGAGCCGTGTAGCAACTTTGAGCCATCAAAGTGCATCACCCAATGCTCTGGTTCTGGGACGGGCGTAGTCTCCTGTGCTTCTTTCCAATCCGCCATAAACTCCGCCAACGCCTGAGACTTGATGGCGGTGCGAGGTTTGTAGTCGATGTCGAAAGAGGCCAATTCAATGCCCCACTTCGCAACTCGTCCTGTTGCGTCACTGTTGTTGATGATGTCCTTCAGTGGGGCTTTGCTCACCACTGTGATCTTATGGTCATAGAAGTAATGCCTTAACTTACGAGAAGCTAGGAAAACTCCGTATGCCAATTTTTGGTAGTGAGGGTAGCGTTGCTTGGATTCCGTCAGGACCTCGCTGACATAGTAGACTGGTCGCTGTACGCCATACTCCTGCGCTTCTTCCTTACGCTCTACCACCATGACGATGCTGACCACCCTATTGGTTGCCGCCATGTATAGTAACATGGGCTCCTGGTCTTCGGGTGCCGCTAGGACTGGTGCAGTGGATAACACTCTCTTCAGATCCTTAAGTGCAGCGTCTGCCTCGTCGGTCCAGACGAATTCGTCTGATTTCTTCATCAGCTTGTAGAGTGGCAAAGCCTTCTCGCCAAGACGACTGATGAATCTGCTCACTGCTGCCACGCAGCCTGTGAGTCTCTGCACATCTTTTAGGTCGATGGGCCGGGAGATGTCGAGGATTGCCTTGATCTTCTCCGGGTTAACCTCAATTCCGCGGTGGGAGACGATGAATCCTAGGAGTTGTCCAGCTGGGACCCCGAAGACGCACTTCGTTGGGTTAAGCATCATGTTGTACTTCCTGAGATTGTCAAAGGTCTCTTGCAAATCCGCTATAAGGCCATCTTGCTTCTTGGACATGACTGCAATGTCATCCACGTATGCGTGGATATTTCGTCCGATTTGATCCGCCAGGCACTTTTGCATAGTGCGCTGATACGTTGCTCCTGCGTTTTTCAGACCGAATGGCATTGTGACATAGCAATATGTGCCATAAGGTGTTACGAACGACGTAGCGAGCTGATCGGACTTTTTCATCTTGATCTGGTGGTATCCGGAGTAGGCATCTAAGAAACACAGTAGCTCCGATCCCGCCGTCGAGTCAATGACTTGGTCAATGCGAGGCAAGGGAAAAGGGTCTTTTGGACATGCTTTGTTCAGGCCAGTGTAATCTACACACATGCGCAGAACTTTTGTGTTTTTCTTAGGAACTAGTACCGGATTTGCCACCCACTTGGTATGTATCACTTCCTTGATGAAGCCTGCTTTCAACAGCTTGGAAATTTCCTTTGCTATGGCGCGGCGCTTTTCATCTCCGAAGCGTCTCATGGCTTGCCTTACTGGCTTTGAGCCAGGAATTATCTGCAGAGCGTGCTCGGCGAGTTCCCTGGGTACACCCGTCATGTCAGATGGCTGCCATGCGAAGATGTCCCGGTTCTCACGGAAGAACTCGACGAGCGCGCTTTCCTATGCGGGGGACAAATTCGTCCCAATGGCGGTAGTCTTAGCGGCATCGCCAGCGACAAGTTCCACCTGTTTTGTATCGACTGTAGGCTTGAAGGTGGGCGGGGTGGCGGAAACGTCCTGCTTGGATGCCGGCATCTCCGCGGGGTCCGTTGCGGCGTGGATTTCTTTGAACTCCTCACCGAAGAACACTGCTTCCGCGAAGGCGGCTTCTCCTTCCTCGCACTCCTTTGCCTTTCTGAAGCTGCCATAAACGGTGATTATGCCATCCGGTCCTGGCATCTTCAGTTGATTGTAGATGTAGCATGGCCTTGCATGGAAGCTGTGGAAAGCGGGGCGCCCGAAGATCACGTGGTAAGTGCTTTTGAACGGGACTACTTCAAAGGTTATGGGCTCTTCTCTGTAGTTTTCCTCACTACCGAAGGCAACCTTGAGTGTGATGGACCCGAGGGACTTAGCTTGGCGACCAGGAACCACCCCATAAAAGGTGACCGCGCTATGGCGGAGTTGGGTCTTGGTGAGGCCGAGTTTTGTCAAAGTTTCCACGTACATGATGTTCAGGCTGCTGCCGCCATCCATTAAGCATTTGGAGAACTCATAGCCATGGATTACAGGGCATACCACCATGGCGTAATAGCCATCTGGGATGTGCTCTGGATGATCATCGCGGCTCCAGTGCACCGGTACTTCGGACCATCTGACGTACTGGCGGATTTTTGGCACGGTGGCATTAAGTGAGCGCATAGCAGCTCTTTGTGCCTTAGCCGTGGGGGGTCCAAGGAATGTGTGAAAGGCACCTTTTTTGTCCTTGATTGGGTTACCCTTGCCAGTACCACCCTCTGCCTTTTCGGCGGGTTTGGGCGCAGGGTCTTCATCCATATCGCTGCCATCCCTAGACTACTTGTCTTTATCCGCTTTTCCTTTGCCACGAGGCCGTTGTCGCCGGCTGCGCTTGAAGCCAGCTTCTTGATCCGCCTTGAGGTCGTTGACAAACTTGCAGTTCCGGTTGGTGTGGTTGCACTTCCCTGAGGCGTCGCGGTGGGCAAAACATGGCATATCGCGGTATTCGTCGTAGGACACGGGGGCGGATGGCGCCGAAGCGGGAGTTGTGAAACTCCGCGGCTGGCCACCGCCACCTCCGCGTCCCCTGCCGCGCTGGCTGCTTTGACCCTTGTCAGCGAAGGTTGTGGCCACCATGTCCGGGGCCTGCGGCTCTTCTGGCGGATTCTTCCGTTTGTTACTGCTATTCCGCTTTCCAGTGTTCTGGATGGCGGAAGCCTTCAGAGATTCGCGGGCGTCGTCGTCGGCGGCCGCATAGTTGCTTGCGATGGTGATCATGGAATTTAGGGTCAATTTCCCTTCGTTCCTTTCCCGCAACAGGCGATGGCGGAGCAGTTGGCCTCTCTCCAAACTTTCAATGAACGCGAGGATGGCGGATTCGTCAGTAACCCCTTCACAGGAGTTCTTCATATCCAGCCATCGCGCGAGGAAAGTTCGGGAGGTCTCGTCGTCGGCTCGTCGGCACCGTTGGAGGTCACCAATGTTGTGGGGTCTCTTGTAAGTCCCCTCGAAATTTTCCGTGAACGCAGTTTGCATATCGAACCAGGTTTGGATGGAGTTTTCTACCAGGTCATTGATCCACTGCCTCGCAGTGCCGGATAGCATCAGAGGCAAATAGCGGACAGCGACATTGGGAGATCCCCCGGCGAATTGTACTGCGTTGAAGTAGTCTTGTAGCCAGGTCAAAGGCCTATCGACTCCATTGTACTGGCGGATATTTTTCTCGATTTTGAACCCATACGGGATGGGCTCGTCACGAATCCGTGGTCCAAAGCACTTAGGGCCGAGGAAGAAGGCCGTTTGAGACTTGGCAATCTCATTTAGATGGGTACGGGCGTCGTAGGGCTTCTGGTCTGGCGGATCCTTGCGGGAGTTGCGCGATTTTGCTAGCCCGCCGCCACCGCCACCGCCGCCATGAGGGCTCCCTGGTGGGGATGGCGAAGGGTCGCGTCTGCGCTTACTCTCGCCGTCCTGCGACTGTTCTCTGCAGCTACGACTTCCGTCCGTTCTTCGTGAGGATGGATAATTGTCATGGCGGCGGGAGCCTTGCCCTTTGTCATCGTGGCGGCGAGTGGAGCGATGCTTATCCTTGTCACCGTCACGATGCGCGCCGTCGTCATGGCGAGATCGGTCCCTTCTCTTGGATCCGCCATCCCTGCTGTTTTCTCGTCGTGGCGGATCGTCTCTGCGTCCAGCGTCACGGCTTCGTCCTCGTTTGCCATCATTGTCGATTATGACGATTCCTCCCTTGGGGACTTCGAACGTCTTATGCTTTGGCGGCGGCATGTTGGTCTTATGGCGAGGAGCAGCAGTGGTTTGTTGGTATCCGTAAGCCGGGTAATTCTTGCGGGGTGGCGATGGATTTCTCTGTGGGCCTTTGCCATGTGGTTTGTCGTCATCGGAGGATATTGGGATGGCGTGTCTCCGATTGCGAGCTTCTCTTCTTCGGATCTCCGAGGATCCGGTATGAGACTCGTTGTCAGCACAACCACCATTATTACCAGCTCCCTGAGCTTTAGACGCAGTACTAGACCTGCATAGCGCAGGATCAGATTCAAGGCGTCGTGATGACGTAGCCTTCGCCTGCTGCACTAATGCCTTGGTCATCAGTTTAACCGCTGTCTCTAGGGCTGCTGGGCTTTTATTATGCTCCAATAGCTCCTTTGCAGCCACGATGTTCTCGATGGGCGTAGCCCTAACTTCATCGAGGTTTTTGTCCACGTATGGCGGATTCTTGATGTACATCCTGGCCAGAGTTTCCGCTGTTGGTACGGTGAACTCAAGGTTTCGTACCAGCTGCGGGTCGCCTCCTTCGTTGATCTGGTTCTGGACGAGAGTAACATACTTCTCCTCCATGTTCCTTGCGCGCTTCAGCGTGTCCTGAGCTTTAGCAATGTCGTCATCAACCTGCTTGCCCATCTTCTCGACTCGCTTTGCTTCCTTGAGGAGTGCTCGCCTTTTCTTCTCGAGATCGTTCACATCTCTGACATAGTCAGGGGTGATTGGATCTGCTAGAGTTCCATAGACGACCTTGTCCAGCGGGGTCGTGAAGTCTTCTTGGTGCTGGTCCTCGGGGATGGCAGGTAGCGGCCTGGGTCCGCCATGAATCTCGGGAAGTTGCTCCGCGGCGGGATCAGCGGCTGGTGGCGGGTTACCCTGCTCATTGCCGGCATCTCCGTCGTGGACTGCCTGAGATGGCGGATCACCGGTTGTCTGCCCAGCATCATCTCCTTTGTTGGTGACAAACACCTGCTTGGCCGCTGCCTGTTGCTCTTCAAGTGCCTGCTGCGCCAATTCCGCCTCGAGTTTCCTCATGGCGGCATCGTAATGGTCAGAATCATAGCCTTTGCTATCCCAGTCATCCGATTCACCACTTTCGTTAAGTGCCTCTAGGATGGATTCACCTGGGCTATCTTCTCCATTGGAGGTAGATCCCGAAGTGATACCTGCGAATGCAACAAGGCAGTACCGCGGTGTCTCTAACGCCAGATTGCTCATGGCGGTTTCACTGCAGTCTTCCACCACTTCCTCTACCTCTGGGGCGGGCTGGGTGGGATTATTTTTCAGATCCGATCTGGGCATCTTGGAAACTTCCAGATCAGATGAGTCCTCCTCCGTATCCAGCTCGAAAGCGGTCCGTTTGGGGATTTCCGCCATACCAATCCGCCGGAAATTGGTTTCCGTAGCGGGGGTAGGGTTTGTCTCTCCAATGAAGATATGGATATCTCCAATCGGGATGACTGTGAATCGAGCAGGGTCTTCTCTAGCCGGCACCCAGAGGTTATCCGCTGGGACGATGGGGAAGGCGGAATCATAGAGGACGCGCCCGATGGCGACCGTGTCGCCGATGCCTGCAAAGGCGGATCCCGCCTGGATCCGCGCTCCAGACGCGCTTTGCCCCACGGTGGGCGCCAACTGTCGTGGTTTCGTCAACAGATATGCCATAGGGGTAGGGATATGGCGGTTTGTGGAAGGGGGTGAACACGGAGGAGCGATCCAGGACGGTGGTAGCACGAGTTTACCCAGCTTCAGATCCCGCAATGGTGGCGAGACCCTACGTGCTGCTATAATTCACTATAAGGCAACAAGTGCTCGGTTACAATGATGAGGTTGGCTGTTTCGCTATGCGATTGGCCGTAAGCTTCGTCTGATGCCTCAAGGGCTGCTCCACGCCGGGCCTATAAAGGCACCTGGCGTGGGCTACACGTTGGTACCGGAGCGGATACAACTTGGAGTCCTAGACTAAGTCCTGCGCGTATGCTACAAGGTCACCCGCCATGGGCCGTCATCCGGATCCGCCATGAGCTCGCCGCTAGTAACCCGCCATGGGCCTGTCTCCGGATCCGCCATAAGCGCCTGCGTCCAGTACCGCCGTGCCATCTTCAGCAACTGGGCCGCCCGGTATGGCGAATCCGCCATACCACCCCTGATGGGCCACCCAGGCTTGCTGATTTAGGACTACGTCGCTGGTATACCTATTTGGTATATCCCCAACAGTAATAACTTCCAAAACTCAAATAAAATAAAAAGTACTGAAAATAAAACATTGGGTTATCTCCCAAAAGTGCTTTTCTTTAACGCCTTTGAGCTAGGCGCAGAAAGTGAAAATCAAGTAATATCAAGCGATGAAGCATCAAGTTCATAATTTGCTCTAAGAATAGAGTCAAAAAGTAATTTCTTTATCTTTCTAGGGAAGTGTTCCATACCTTTCTTGAGTGGGAATTGATATTTAATGGTACCTTCCTTCATATCAATGATGGCACCAACAGTTCTAAGAAAAGGTCTTCCCAAAATAATAGGACATGAAGCATTGCATTCAACATCCAAAACAAGGAAATCAACGGGAACAAGGTTATTGTTAACCATAATAAGAACATCATTAATCCTTCCCAAAAGTTTCTTCTTAACAACATCAGCAAGAGGAACATCAAAGTAACAATTTTCAAGCGGTGGTAAACCAAGCATATCATAAATCTTTTTAGGCATAATAGAAATGCTTGCACCAAGATCACATAAAGCATGACAATCAAAATCATTAACATTCATATGAATGATGGGCTCCCAACCATCTTCTAACTTCTTGGGAATAGAAACCTTTTGTTTCAATTTTTCTTCCCTAATTTTCATGAGAGCATTTGTAATATGCTTTGTAAAAGCAACATTCATAGAACTAGCATTAGGACTCAAAGCAAGCTTTTGTTAGAACAAAATAACTTCGGATATATTGCAACCATCAACATCAAAATCATTAAAAGTAGTAGAGCTATTGTCTTCCATACTCCGAAAAATTTCAGCACTTTTTGTAGAAAATGTTTTTGCAGTTTTGGGCTTTTTTGCACAAGGAGTAGGAGTTTTCTCTACACCAATCAAAGTAAGAGGATTGCTAGCATTTGAAGCAACATCACTAGAGGTGGTAATAGTACAAACCTTCATATTTCTAGCCATCTCATCTTCTCTTTCCCACCTAGCATGCAATTCTGCTAACATCCTAACATTTTCATCAATTCTAACCTGGATGGCATTCAAAGTCTTGCTTTCTTTCACATCATTAGGCAAAACTTTTAGTTTCAGAAGTTCAACATCAAGAGCAAGGCTATCAACTTTAGAAGAAAGGATATCAATTTTACCCAACTTTTCCTCTATAGACTTATTAAAAGCAGTTTGCTTACTGATGAAGTCCTTGAACATGACCTCAAGCTTGGAGGGCGCGCCCCTAGTGTTGTTGGAGGAATTACCATAAGAGTTACTATAACCATTACCATTGGTAGAAGGATACGGCCTATAATTGTTGCTAGCAAAATTATTCCTATAAGCACTGTTGTTGAAATTATTATTTCTAATGAAGTTCACATCAACATGCTCTTCTTGAGCAACCAAAGAGGCTAAAGGAACATTATTAGGATCAACATGAGCTCTATCATTAGCAAGCATAAGCATAATAGTATCAATCTTATCACTCAAGGAAGAGGTTTCCTCAACAGAATTTACCTTCTTACCTAGTGGAGCTCTCTCGGTGTGCCACTCAGAAAAATTTACCAACATATTATCAAGAAGCTTTGTTGCGGCGCCCAAGGTGATGGACATAAAAGTGCCTCCAGCAGATGAATCCAAAAGATTTCTTGAAGAAAAATTTAGTCCTGCATAAAAGGTTTGGATAATCATCCAAGTAGTCAGTCCATGAGTGGGACAATTCTTTATCATAGATTTCATTCTTTCCCAAGCTTGAGCAACATGTTCATTATCAAACTGTCTAAACTTCATAATATCACTTTTCAAAGCTATAATCTTAGCAGGAGGATAATATTTTCCAATAAAAGCATCCTTACACTTATCCCAAGAATCAATACTATTTCTAGGCAAAGATAGCAACCAATCCTTAGCTCTTCCTCTTAAAGAGAAAGGAAACAACTTAAGCTTAATAATATTACCATCTACATCCTTATACTTTTGCATCTCACATAGCTCAACAAAATTGTTGAGATGAGCTGCAGCATCATCAGTACTAGCACCAGAAAATTGCTCTTTCATAACAAGATTCAACAAAGCAGGTTTGATCTCATAAAAATTTGCCTCAGGAACAGGTGGCGCAATAGGAGTGCAGATAAAATCATTGTTTTTGGTACTAGTAAAATCACACAACTTGGTGTTCTCAGGAGTACCCATTCTAGCAAAACTAAAAGAAGGCAAGTAAAAATAACAACTATAAAAGAACTAATTTTTTGTATTTTTGATAAAAAGATGCAAGCAAAAATAAAATAAAGCAAAATAATAACAAAGTAAAAGGTTGGAAGTGAGAGACTCCCCTTGCAGAAATCTTCTTTCTCCCCGGCAACGGCGCCGGAAAACTTGTTGGTGGTGTGGTGTTGATGTAGGAGTTTTATATATGTAACCGCCCAGTTGGAAACCCCAAGAGAAGGTTATGATGAGCACAACAACAAGTCTTCCCTCAGTTGTGAAACCAAGGTTTATCGAACTAGTAGGAGAAAGAACCAAACTTCAGAAGGTCGATGCCTGCTAGCTTTGCAACAGCCCCGGACAATGGCACTAGGAAACTTGTCCAAGGTGTAGCTTTACACCAGCAGCAGCGTGAAACCTGCACACAACATAACCAAGTACTTTGTCCCAACTTACGGTGAGGTTGTCAATCTCACTGGTTTACTGTAAACAAAGGATTAAACATATCGAGTGGTAAAAGATAGTAGTTTGCAAGAATGTAAATAAAGCAGGTAAATAGAAAACGGTAATAGCAATGTAAAAGAATGGACCGGGGTCCACAGTTCACTAATGGTGTCTCTCCATAAGATAAATAACAACATGCTGGGTAAACAAATTACAGTTGGGCAATTGATAGAATAAAGCAAGCGTACAAATGTCACGAGGATCACTATGAGATTCACTTGGGCACTACAACATAATACATAGACCGTAATCCAACTGCATCTATGACTAATAATCCACCCTCCGGATGTCGTCCGAGCAACCATTGGGTATTAAGTTGCAAGCAATAGATTATCGCCTTAAGCAAAGTGTGTAATGTAAACAATATGAATGTCCTTGAACAAAAGATTGTTGTTTTCTCCCTAGTAGCAACAGCACATCTACAACCTTAGAGGTTTCTGTCACTCCCCCAGATTACTATAGGCATGAACCCACTATCGAGCATAAATACCCCCTCTTGGAGTCACTAGCATCTACTCGGCCAAGATATCTAATAGCAACGAAGAGCATGCAAGATCATAAACAACATAGAGATAACATAAAGATCATAAATCAACAATTCAACTTGACATAGTACCAATATTCATCGGATCCCAACAAACACAACATGTAAAATTACACAATGATGATCTTGATCATGATAGGCAGCTCACAAGATCTAAACATGAAGCACAAGGTGGATATGACAACCATCTAGCTACTGCTATGGACCCGTAGTCCAAGGTAGACTACTCACACATCACTCCAGAGGCGACCATGGTGATGAAGAAGGCCTCCCGCGGTGATTCCCCTCTCTGGCAGGGTGCCGGGATGAGCTTCTGGACCCTCCCGATCTCGCGTCGACGATGGTGGCGGCTTACAGTAGGTTTCATGGAAAATTGATCGGTCCCCATAGGTTTTCCCGTCGAGGGGATTATATAGGCGGAAGGGCGGCGTCAGGAGGTGGGCCAGGGGCCCACACCTGGTCATGGCGCGGCCAGGGGGTGGCCCGCGCCATGCCATGGTGCGGCCGCCCTCTGGTGCACCTCCGTCTCATCTTTGGACTTTGTCTCGTCTCGGGGAAAATAGGAATTCTGGCTTTTGTTTCATCCAATTCTGAGAATATTTCCTGTGTAGCTTTTCTGAAACACAAAAACAGCAAAAACAGGGAACTGACACTGTGTCATCTTGTTAATAGGTTAGTTCTATAAAATGCATAAAAACTCCACGAAGTGTAACAAAACACAAAGCAAATGGTGTATAAACAAGCATGGAGCATCAAAAATTATAGATACGTTTGAGACGTATCAGCAGTGGCGCAGCCTGCCTTCGCAACAGTGTCATTGCATCTCCTTGGCTCGATTCGCGGGTCTGATTTGGGGCTACCTTGTGCTTGTCTGGGCCGGAGGTTGGTCCACTTGTTCCGATCACCAGGAACCGTCCAACAGTGTAAGGACTGCTAGATCGGCATGTATAAAGGAGGTGGTCCTAGGGTTCCTCCTCGCGCAAAGATGAGGACCTGTCTCCATAGATCTGGTAGGAGTGTCGTGTTCCGAAGGCTTCATTGCCAAACTCCACTAGGCGTGTCATGCCAAGATATTGCTGGATCGTATGAGATTTAATTTGCTCAGGGGCACCAGTGTTTTTATCTGACCGTTTGGTTTCAGAAGGAGAGTTGTGAAGCTCTGCTGGATGTTACCATCTTGCGACACAATTTCTCGTTCCATGGTGAAGTCGGCTAGCAGAGAATATCATGGAAGCTGATATATATGGACTAGCAATGGTGGTTCGAGTTTTTGTGGCAAAGAGGAACTTGCTTGATGATTCATGACTCGTAGCAGCGGCATGGAAAGTGGGGGCGACAATACAAGAGAAGTTCAAGGTGCTACCTTGCAGGGTGAAAATCTAAGGTTTAGCCTTAATTAGTTGTGCCTCGCAATGACCTTGTTGAAGGCATTGTTTTGTGAGCGCGCACTTTTTTCCAGGATGAAATCCTAAGATCTATGATTGAGCGATGATGGCAGTTGACAAGGGTATAGTTAATAGAGCCCGTTAGTTGAGTACCCCTTAGGCCCATTAAGCTAGGCCCAATTGTAATGATAGTCGATATACGAGTTTTTACCGTATGTTAATATTGTAATCTGTATCGGATCCTACCCGATCCTTGAGACCTGTCCACCTATATATAGGGGCCAGGAGGGGACGGTATAGGGCAGGTTGAAAGCAAGCCAGGTTGAACACCCAAGTTTACTTTCGATATACACTTATTTCGACTAACCTTACCTTCGAGTTCATCCGACGCTCTCTTCCCCCGATCCTAAGTCCTTCATCTAGGACATTTGTCGAGTTAACCCTCGTCAATTGGCGCCGACCGTGGGGACTCTGGGCGTTGGAATCATGAATTCGATGGCTTTTTCGCTTGTAGCCAACAGCAACACAGAACTCGATGGAAGTCAAGATATGGAGTTAACAATTGGAAGTTTGAGCATCTTCGTCGTGCCAGCGGGTTCATCCCGCCTCTCGGATTCGATGAAACCAGATCCGTCGGCGAGCAAGCCTGAAACAGAAGTAATGTTGGAATCATCAGAAGGCTCTTCCAGCGAGGTAAACTCGCCGGTCAGCTTAGGAAAAGCACCAATCGCAGAAGGCGACAAAATTCGGGAAAATTTCGACTTGGAAGAAAGAGTGCATAAAATACACAACAGCACAAGGGACTTCGCCGCTGGAAATAGTAGCGTCTCCAAAAGAGTGCACCAGCTATGTGTCATCATCACTGAGGCAGAAGAAGAAAACAATAACGAAGGAAGCAAAAGGGTCGACAGTCAAGTCGATAAAATAAAAGAACACAACAAAAAAGAGAAGGAGAAAGTTCATGTTTCAGCTGGAGAATGGAGGATGATCACGTCAGCTATCAATCATGGTACAGAAGTACCCGAAGGATCAAGAAGAGAAGTTCTGATGGGGTATCAGTATGCATTATATCAACATAGGAAGAAACTAAGGGAGGAAAGAGACATGTTTTTTCAAGACAATAACAGTATGTTGAAGGAAGAGTATCGGGATGATTATAGCGAAGAATCAGAATATAGCAGAGAAAGGCGCGGAGACCCAAAGCACAACAGCGCGCAACAGAGAGGAAAGGTACTCAAGAAGTCTTACTCCACAGCTAGAAAAGGAGGAAGAAGACTTCGTACAAGAAACACCAGAAGCAGCACTGATAGCAGCATAGGCATACTTACTAACTACGAGGCCAGAACCCGGAGATCCGCGAGAAGATATGCACCAAGCCGCAATACGAAGCCTTGGGATAGTGGAGAACAAGACCAGAGGAAAAGGACCAGAGACGAAGTTGACAAGTTACAAGGAAAAGCAAAAAGGGAAATACAATTACAATTCCACGCAAAACGAGTATAGCGAGTCATCAGAAGAAGAAAGACGACAAAAGAGGAAGGAGGACGCAAGAAATATAATAGCGTAGGCTCGAGTAAATAAATCACGCCACGCTTGGAGGGAAGAAAATTACAAAGACGACGACAAAGAGATGGGCACGTTATGTTTTACCCGCAGGGTTCGCAAAACACGGGTACCCAAAGGATTCAAGTTACCACACGACCAGGAAAAATATGACGGGTCCCAAGAACCTACCCTATGGTTATCGGACTATTTGCAGGCAGTACAGATATTAGGAGGAACAAAAGCAACGGCAATGCAAAGTTTACAACTACACCTCATCGGCGCAGCATGGTCCTGGTTGAATACCCTACCCAATGAATCCATTGGAAGCTGGGGAGAACTCGAAAGCCAATTTGCAAGAAATTTTCGTTCGGCATACAAGCGCCCAGCGTCACTGGAGGAGGTCAAAGTATGTGTGCAAAGGAAAGGCGAAACTCTACGTTCTTATATACAACGATAGAGTGTAATCAAAAATTTAGCAGAAGACGTCTCCGACGAACGAGCAATAGACGCTTTTTCGGCCAGCCTTCGTCGCTCAGATCTTGTGGAGGAGATAGGAAGAACGAGGCCAACGACAGTAGCTGAACTAATGGAAGAAGCCAACAAATTCGCTGATGGAGAGGATGCATATAATAACAAAAGAGGACGATCACCAGAAGTCGACAGAACGAGCAGACAAAGGAGACGACACCGCAGCAGGGATAATCAAGGACACTGAAACCAGGTAGCTGCGGGTTACGGAGTAAGGGAAGATGAAGAAGACGAAGGCAGGAGGTTTCAGACAAAGGGAGCAGAAAAATTGAGATACTCCGGCCCTTCGGCCGAAGACATGCTATACGGGCCTTGTCGAATCCATTATGCCTATCTCGATGGAAAAAGAGTTTCAAATCATCAAATGAAGGATTGTAGAACTTTCCTAAGACTACAAAGCGCCATGGGTTCAAACCAAGGAGGATGGCAACGAGAGAAGCACACAAGTCAAGGATACCAAGTGCAAAGGCTAGCAAGGCACCTAAAATCCAAAGTTTACATATCAGCAATGATCCAACCGGTGCCTAAGTCGAAGAAAGAGCGAAAGAGCATATCCAGGCAAGTAAATTTAGCTATATCATCACCACCAGCCACTACAGAATATTTGCGGTGGTCAGATCAACCAGTTAAGTTCAGCAGAGCAGATCACCCAAGAAAAGTTCCCAGGCCGGGCCACTCGCCTATGGTTTTAAAGGCGCAAATAGGAGGATACGACATCGGAAGAGTATTCATGGATGCAGGGAGTGGCATAAACCTAATATATGCTAGAACCCCAAAGGCAATGTGTATCTCACTGTCGAGTCTGAAGCCAACAGATTGCTCCTTCCATGGAATAGTACCAGGAGCCGCAAATTACCCTTTGGGGAGAATAGAACTCGATGTCTGCTTCGGTGGTAGTAGCAATTATCGCAGAGAGAAGCTGGAATTCAAAGTTATGGACTGGCCATCACAGTATCACGCAATCCTAGGGCACCCAGCATTTGCAAAGTTTATGGCAGTACCTCACTACGTGTATCTTACGCTAAAAAGCCCAGGACCCAAGGGAACGATCACGGTACAAGGGAACTTCAAAGTAGCCAACACTTGCGACAGGGAATTCAATAGAATGGCGCAAACCTTCGGCATGACAACAGAATACGAGAGGCTGAAAGGAGAAACAGATCATAATGTGCTACCCGACGTTGGACGATCCCTGCCAGATCAGGCTTTCGACACAACTCAGGACTCAAAGAAAATTCAGGTCCATCCCACGGACCCAAGCAAGACAACGTCGATCGCGGTTGACGAGGGTTAACTCGACAAATGTCCTAGATGAAGGACTTTAGATCGGGGGAAGAGCAACGACTAGAGATTCCGGGATCGAGATTGGCACACGATGTACCCAGGTTCACGTCCCCTCGGTGGAGGATCGCTACATCCTGCTAGCAATCTAGTAGATAATCACAATAGTGTTTACATGGAGCCGCCGTAGGCGGAATATTGTATCTCTCTCATCTATGTCTAATCTATCTCGTATCTCTAATGTTGCTTGTCTATGATATTGTAAGTTTTCTATGAGATATATTGAGTTATGCCTCGAGGGGCGCCCCTGCCTGGCTTTATATATGCAACCGGGCTAAGGTTTTACAAGTGTTCTAGTCGAATACAGATTAGAGCCTTCCTTCTTCATCTCCAAGTCATCTTCGTGTCCTTGTACTTGTCCACTTCCTTAATGGGCCAGGCCCGGTATACTAATCCATGGGTACCCGCAGGGCATATCCATGTCAGTAGCCCCCAAGACTCAATTTGAGTTGCAGACTCGGGTTGAGTCTCAAAACTTCAAATCTTCGACTTCTTTAAATCTTCGACTTCAAATGCAATGGCCAAAATTGTCGGGTTCTTGAATCCGCTCTCCTGATGGGAGTAAATGTCGAGTTCATTTTTCTGGTGCTCGCCACCGATGATGGACTCGAAATTTTCTTCCCCATTCTTCTCGAAGTAATTCTTCATCGGGTGCGCGATCAGCGCTCCCGATGGGAGTAGCCCCCGAGGCTATGGTCGGATACTTGTAGTCGATCATAGGCTCCAATTTTCTTCTTCTTCATCTCCTTTTGTTGAATTCTTTCTCAAAATTGTCTTTCTATCAGGTGCGCGGCCAGCGCTCCTGATGGGAGTAGCCCCCGAGTCTATGTTCGGGTACTTGTAGCCGGGCATAGACTCAAGTTGTACTACTCGAAGAAGTTCGGCTCCTGTTGAAGGACTTGATGATTTTGTCGACTCCTGTAGAAAATATGAATAATTATGAAATAATTTGTCTCTCGAAGAAATATTGCGTTTGCATATTGCAACAATGATGTAGTAGTATGTAAAACAAAAACTCGATGTTTTTTGTGCAATTTTGTTGCTCGTACGTAAGACCCTTTCGTTAGCCTGATGCACTTCACGGCTCGATCAGCTACTCAGGTCAGACGTAATGTGATGCGTTTGCCATATTTGAATTTCAAGATACTTGCTAAGCCTTTTTGTTAGCCTGACGCCCAAGATTTTGGCCTTGCCAACCGTTAGTCGAGCTTCATGCGACTGTAAACTAAATTGACAAGTATTTGACAAGGAACGCCAGCTAGCTACTAGGGCTTTCACAATTTTTTTCGAAGTCAATGATATGCAAGATGATTGTTCATAGCGGAGCCCCCGAGTGTTGGGTGCGAAGAAATTAAATAATAATCAACTTCTTGGAAGCGGAGAACTTAGCTTTTATCGGTGCGGCATGGACGGCGCGGCGTAGTCGACGATGACGTAGTCGAGCTGTTGTCGTAGAATCACAATCACGATCGGAGGCAAAGTTGTTGTCGAGCCCCCGAGCGCAGTTGGAATTGTCGTGTTGCTGATGTCGACGAAATCGCAGGTCTTGAGGGTGAATTTTCGCACTCCGGGGCGAGTTGATGTCGAGCTCCCGAGCGTTGCCGATAGTTTGCGCGAGTGCGCGATGATGAGCCCCCGAGCGTGATAAGCCGTAGCTGACGCCGTAGTCGACGATGTTGAAGACGAAGTAGTCGAAGTATTCTTCTCCATATTATCCGAGCAGTCCGGCGAGTAGTCAAAATATTTTTCTTCGAGTTGTCGGTGCAGTCTCTGACGACTTCAATCGCGCGTCCTTGCCGAAAATTCATGCTGATATATGTCTCCGTGGTAGATTAGTACGTCCAAGCAGCACTCGATTAATTTGATTTGCTCATCGGGACTTGAACTGTTGGCTTGTAATTCTTCATAGTACTACCAAATTCTCGTGATCCCGAAAAGCACCAGCGATCCCGAAAAGCACCAGCAATCAGCTCCTTTGCTCAGATAGTTTGGTCGGCTCGTGCTCTTTCTTTTTCTTGCATACGTGATTGATCCCAACGTATCTGCTACTAACTCTTTGCTCCTTTGGGACCCGCAGATCTCCGTCGCGACTACATATTCTGCTACGCCTCTTTTCCTTTAACTGCTTGTCGCTCGATGATTTTTCTCGAAACTTGTTGCATGACTAGTCGGATCCGGCCGGATCATAATCGTGGGATGTCACCAGATTCACTTCTCTGTACCGCAATCGACAATGTTTATCTCGCCATCGAAAGATTACGGCGTCTCAGCCTGTAGCAACCGCCATTGTTGATGTCGGGTGAGCCTGGCAAGATGCAATCTGCCTTTTGAAGATGATGATTCGGCTGCTGCTGTCGGCAGCCGCAAAATTTGCTAATCTTGTCGATAAAAAAGTTGAAGGATCCCGCCCGGATGACAAAATCCAGTCGCCGCGATCCCCACGGTCGGCACCAATTGAGGAGGGTTAACTCGACAAATGTCCTAGATGAAGGACTTTAGATCGGGGGAAGAGCAACGACTAGAGATTTCGGGATCGAGATTGGTACACGATGTACCCAGGTTCACGTCCCCTCGGTGGAGGATCGCTACATCCTGCTAGCAATCTAGTAGATAATCACAATAGTGTTTACATGGAGCCGCCGTAGGCGGAATATTGTATCTCTCTCATCTATGTCTAATCTATCTCGTATCTCTAATATTGCTTGTCTATGATATTGTAAGTTGTCTATGAGATATATTGAGTTATGCCTCTAGGGGCGCCCCTGCCTGGCTTTATATATGCAACCAGGCTAAGGTTTTACAAGTGTTCTAGTCGAATACAGATTAGAGCCTTCCTTCTTCGTCTCCAAGTCATCTTCGTGTCCTTGTACTTGTCCACTTCCTTAATGGGCCAGGCCCGGTATACTAATTCGTGGGTACCCGCAGGGCATATCCATGTCAGCGGTAAACCTGGATCCCGCATAGGAAAGCGCGCTCGTTGAGTTCCTCCGTGAGCGCTGGGAAATCTTCGCCTGGTGTCCTTCAGACATGCCAGGGGTTTCCAGAGAACTCGTCGAGCACGCACTAAATGTGGATCCTAAAGCAAAGCCAGTCAAGCAACCACTGCGAAGATTCGATGAACCCAAGAGGAAGGCGATAGCATCAGAATTGCACAGGCTAGAAAACACCGGATTTATCAGAGAAATAAAAACTTTGAGTTGGATATCCAATCCAGTCATCGTACCCAAGAAAAACACAGACGTACAAAGAGTATGTGTCGACTACACATCTCTCAATAAGCATTGTCCAAAGGATCCCTTCCCTCTACCCCACATCGATCAGATAATTGATTCAACAGCGGGATGCGCAAGGCTTTCCTTTTTGGACGCATATTCTGGTTACAACCAGATCAAGTTGAAAAAAGAAGACGAAGAAAAGACAGCCTTTATCACACCATATGGGGTGTTTTGCTATCAAGTAATGCCATTCGGCCTAAAAAATGCAGGAGCAACTTATCAACGGATGATGCAAAATTTCCTTGGAGGACAAATAGGGCGCAACATCCAAGTCTACATTGATGATGTAGTCATCACTACAAGAGAGGAGGAATCCCTTATCAGCAACTTGGCAGAAACCTTCGACAACCTGAGTAGGTACAAACTCAAGCTTAACCCGACAAAGTGTTCCTTCGGCGTATCGGCAGGACAACTACTAGGGTTCTTAGTGTCAGCACGGGGAATAGAGGCGAACCCAGAGAAAATACAAGCAATTTTAACAATGGGGAAACCCACGAAATTACACGACGTACAGAAGCTCGCAGGACGCGTCGCGGCTCTAAGTCGTTTTGTTGCTCGATTGGGAGAAAAGGCACTCCCGTTCTATGCACTTATGAAAAAGTCAGATGATAAGTTCGAATGGACAACAGAAGTAGACGCAGCTTTTGCGCAGTTGAAAAAGTGCTTTCCATGCCACCAGTGCTGGTCGCACCAAAAGAAAAGGAGCCGCTACTACTTTACATCGCTGCAACCCATCAGGTGGTGAGTACAGTACTAGTAGTCGAAAGAAGTGAAGAAGGCAAAGCCCACGGTGTCCAGAGGCCGGTATATTTCATCAGCGAAGTACTATCTCCGACAAAACAAAGGTACCCGCATTATCAAAAGCTTGCATATAGTGTTTTTACAACAGCACGAAAATTGCGACAATACTTTGCGGTACACCCAATTATAGTGGTCAATGAAGCACCACTATCGAATATATTGAACAATCCTTCGGCAACAGGACGTGTCTCTTTGTGGGGAATCGAGTTATCTCCCATGGACATCACGTACGAAAAAAGGAAGGCGATAAAATCGCAAGTCTTGCCAGACTTTACAGCATAGTGGCTGGAGCTGCAAAGCACAGGACCACCAGACTTATCAAGTGTTTGGACAATGTACTTCGACGGTTCTAAGAGAGTCCAAGGCGCAGGCACAGGAGTAGTCTTGATATCGCCGCATGGCGACAAATTGAAGTATGTTTTAAGGATGAGTTTTTCGCAGGCTTCTAACAATGAAGCAGAATACAAGGCTTTGTTGCATGGAATGAAGATGGCTAAAGCATGTGGAGCAACTCGCCTAAAAATATTTGGAGATTCCAACCTTGTTGTTTAGCAAGTTATGAACAGGTGCGACACAATCAATGACAACATTATGGCCTACAAGAACTTATATCACTATCTCGAAGGAACATTTGATGGATGCGAAGTCTCGCACATCAGCAGAAACAGCAATGAAGAAGCCGGCAACTTAGCAAATATCGGGTCACAGTGTTTACCCGTACCATTTGGAGTATTCTGGGAGGAAATAGTGGAAAGGTCAATAAAAAGTGTCAAAAGTTTGACTACTGCAGCAGGCTCAGGGGCTGCACCGGAACCCGAGGAAGTCATGATGATAGAAGAAACCTGGATGCAGCCATATCTCGCATACATGATAAATAAACAGTTACCAGAAGATGCAGTGGAAGCCAAGAGGATAACTCGACGATCAAAAGCATTTGTCGTGTTGCAAGGAAAATTGTACAAGAAGAGCATTACTGGCGTTTTGCAGCGTTGTGTAACGCCTCAGGAAGGACAAGCAATATTAAAGGATATACACGGCGGAGTGTGCGGCCATCATGCCAGCAACAGGGAAATAGCGGCAAAAGCGTTTCGAGCAGGATTTTATTGGCTAACAGCCATCGAGGACGCGAAAGATATAGTCCGGAAGTGTGAAGCATGTCAAAGATTCGCATCTCGACCGCACGCGCCAGCAACAGAGCTACAGGCAATACCATTGTCCTGGCCCTTTGCACAATGGGGCCTTGATATGGTGGGAAAGTTGCACAAATCCTGGCCAGGAGGTCATGTTTACATGTTAGTGGCAGTCGATAAATTTACCAAGTGGGTGGAAGTGGCTCCGGTAATAACTCAAGATTCGACAGCAGCAATCAACTTCATCAAGTCAATAGTTTTCCGTTTTGGTGTACCATATAGCATCATCACGGACAACGGGACAAACTTCACTTCGAAGGAATTCAAGAGTTACTGCGAAGGACTAGGAATCAAGCTCAAATTTGCATCTGTGGCACACCCGAAGACAAATGGGCAAGTCGAAAAAGCCAATGGCTTGATATGCAGTGGGATAAAAAAGAGGCTCTTAGCACCTCTCGAGAAAGCCAAGAGCGCTTGGATAGATGAATTGCCCTCCGTTCTTTGGAGCCTAAGAACCACGCCTAACGCAGCAACTCAAGAAACTCCTTTCTTCCTGGTCCATGGCGCAGAAGCCGTGCTTCCAGTCGAAGTTACACACGAAGATCCAAGAGTGACGGCATACGACAAAGCAACATCAACAGAAGCATTGCAAGACGATGTCGATGCACTAGATGAAGCAAGAGATAAAGCATTAAAAAAAGCCACGCAGTATCAACAGAGCCTGCGAAACTACCATAGTAGTCGAGTTCGTCCACGATCCTTTGTGGTGGGAGATCTAGTTTTGCGACTCAGGCAAGATAGCCACGGCAAATTGGAGTCCCCTTGGGTGGGACCTTACATCGTCACAGAAGTGATACCAGGAGGAGCTTATCGACTACAAGACAAGAAGACAGGAAAAGACGAGAGCAACCCGTGGAATGCGAAGCAGCTACGATGTTTTTACGCATAGAATAAATCTAGTGGTATCATTAAACTCGAGTTAGCCTTCTGAACCCAGAACATGAGGCCATAGGTCGGGTTCCTTGGGTTGAACTCGACAAAATTGTACAAATATTTCTACTTCTCCGCTCGGGGGCTTCAACCCTCGGGTCGTACGAAAGAAACTTTTATCACGACATGGAGATCTTTTACACTACTAGGTTGTGCAGACAACCCGATATTCTTCAAAATAATTGGTTCACAAAGAACCCGATATATATAAGGCATACCTCAGAACAATGATTTGTTCTCATGGTACTATTAAAGGCATCAAAGCAAAAGTACGAGTACTCATTACAGATAGTACGATAGCAAGGACACTAGGAAAAGAGATTACATAAAAGCAGATCCTAAACTTCAGCTTCATACTTCTTCTGGAAATGGGTGCCGTCATAGCACTTCACATCGAACTTTGACGTGCCGATGTGGAAGTCGAAGGTCATGAAGAAGCCTTGGTGGAGGTCGTGGTCTTCTGCAAACCGCGACCAGCCACCCTTGAAGTATTGCTCGCCGTCGCCATCATACCAAACCTCCACTTCGTACGGAGTCCCTCCACCAGATTGTTCGCGAAGAACTGCTTCTCGCAGTTCTCGCCCATCTATGAACTTGGTGAAATTCAGCGGCAGGCGCTGAATCTCACGGCACTGCGCCATGGCAATGCAGAAGAAAGAAAAAATTCTTGGAGAGGCAGAAGGAGCAGCAAGCGGAGGAGCGCTCGGACCTGGGGCGACGCCAGTCACCTTGGGTTTGTTCTTGCTACCAGGTGGGCGGCCAGGACGATGCTTCACCGGAGCGGCCGATGATGAACCTGTGGCGGCCGGAGTTGTTTTGTTTTTACTTCCACGAGGACGGCCGCGACCCCGTGGTGCTACCGGAGAGCCAAGGTTCAGACGAGAACCATCTGCATCAGCCATGTGGAAGAGTGGGAAAACTAGAAACCCTAGATGAAAAGAGGAGACGATGCGGCGGAGGAGGAGTTTGATTAGGGTTTTTCCCCTTGACAGAGATGCTTTATTTATAAGCACATATTATCGGGCCCCCGTGATAAGCAAGGCCCATAAACATATTTACAAAGGAGTTAAATTCTGCATATAGCAGACGATAATAACAAAGGGAAAAAAAAGAGAGATCGAAGGATATGAAAAACCTCGCCTTAGGGCTCGGGGGCTTCCAAACAAGAGAAACTAGAAAGAAGAAGAAGAGAATTTTGAGCCTATGATTGACTACAAGTATCCAACCATAGCCTCGGGGGCTACTCCCATCGGGAGCGCTGAGCGCGCACCCGATAGAAATTAAGACAAGCAACAATGAAGATGAAGAGAATCTACCATGCAAACTTCGACTACGTAGTCGACAAAATATAGAGCAATTACTTCCATCGGGAGACAGTGGGAAGAAGTTAATTCAAAATTCTTTGATTTTATCAGTTAAAAGAGACTGCGACATGAGATTCTCGAGTTGCGTTATCGCAACGAAACTCGAATGCCGTGATTTATCACGAAGGTAAGACCCCGGGATCCGTCACGTGTGGCCTGGTATACGCACATGGATGCGCTCTGTTGGTATATATCCGTGTCTACGACGCGAAGAAAATCCTGGTGGACGCACTGGGTACCCTGAGAATCACTGGGATTCATTCTTTGTAAGACCTAAATGCGGCAAAAGAATGGGTTTGACCGGTATCCCGAATTCAAATCCAAGGAGATTGAATTTGAAGTAGGTGGCAAGTATCTGTTCCGGCAGTTAACTGACCTCTTGATCCGTCAGAGTTGTCAGGCTTGTTCATCAAAACCTCTTGCGAAATATTATCATGAAAATAAGTCGAAAGACCAAGTCGAAGGTTTGAAGATATAAAGAAGTCAAAGAATTAATCAAGTCGAAGATTTAAAGATTAGAGATTCAACCTGAATCTCAATTCTGGTAGAATCTCAGGGGCTACTGACAAGGTTATAGTTAATAGAGCCCGTTAGTTGAGTACCCCTTAGGCCCGTTAAGCTAGGCCCAATTGTAATGATAGTCGATATACGAGTTTTTACCATATGTCGATATTGTAATCTATATCGGATCCTACCTGATCCTCGAGACCTGGCCACCTATATATAGGGGCCAGGAGGGGACGGTATATGGCAGGTTGAAAGCAAGCCAGGTTGAACACCCAAGTTTACTTTCGATATACACTTATTTCGACTAACCTTACCTTCGAGTTCATCCGACGCCCTCTTCCCCCGATCCTAAGTCCTTCATCTAGGACATTTATCGAGTTAACCCTCGTCAGCAGTTGTGCACTGTTTTCTTCTTGGAGACATTAATTTTGGAGAAATTGAATTTCTGATGTTGTCTTGGTGATGTTTGTGCTACTGCTACAAGGATTTTATCACTGTGGCGAGTTTTTTTTTGTAATTCTTATTTTTTTGGATGTGTGCATCCATATTGCCACTAGGACACTGCGTTGTTACAGAGGCTGACTGTAATTGGTATCTTTTTTATATTTTTTGTAATTCTTATTTTTTTGGATGTGTGCATCCGTATTGTCACTAGGATACTACGTTGTTATAGAGGCTGACTGTAATTGGTATCTTTTTTATATTAATATATACTCTTTATAAAAAACAACAACTAGACACTCATACAATAAAACTAAAATACCACACTCATATTTACCTAACTTGGTTAGCAAAAAAATACTTAACTTACAATTTATTTTACCAATTCCTAACATTCTATATTATTTTTAAAGGACAGGAGCCTACATTATCAAGTTACTACAATTTCAAAAGTATGCACCTTCGCAAAGATCATCTTTTACAGCTCAGAAATGCTACATCAACATTCATTGCCTGGGAGCAGATCGAGCCATTCAAAGCTGTACGACGGACGGATGGATGGCCATGCAAGATCCAAGATTGCCCTCTGGATGACCTAGGGCTGCAGCACGTAACGTCGACACTACTATGGCATGTACCGGAATCAGCGGTAAAAATATTCCGCTTTCCAAATCCAATCGAACGGGAGGCATATATTCGACTCAACACCACCACCTATTCCCAGATAACCAATAATTAGGCACGACCATAATCACCGGCTTCCATAACCATGGCGAGGGCGGCGGGCTGGTCATGGCTCTCCTGCGATCTCCTGAACCAAGTCGCCGACAACTTGCTCTCCACCGGCGACGTCGACTGCTACCTGAATATCCGTGCAGTGTGCCACAACTGGCGCGACGCCGTCGCCGCCCCGTGCGGCCCTGATGACCCCCGCTTCCTCCCTCGCGGATGGGTGATGCTCGACTCAGCCACGAACGGTCGCGGCCTCTTCCTCAACGTTAACACCGGCCGCTTAGTGTGGAAGGATCTGACACCGCTCCTCGACCGCGCCTTCGTGGCCACGGATGAAGACGGCCACCTCATCCTACACGGGCCGTCCCCCTCCAAGAACTTCTCCGCCTTAAACCCCTTTACTGGCGCCTCAATCAGCTCCCCCCAGCAGTATCCCGCGCCCTCCCTCTACGGCCGCGTTGTTGCGGTGGGCACGTCGCCAAAGGTGATGCTACACATCTTCCAGGATCAAGAACGTGCAACCTTGCTTGATCTGAACTCCGAATTCACAAACCAGTGGAGCTTCCCGGCTGGACCAGCCCTCGAGTTCTTCGACTCTGTTGTATCCTGCCAAGGCTGTGTATACGCCACAGACATGAACGGAACAATCGCGGAACTTGATTGCCACCGGGGGATCACAACCATCGTCGATGGTGGCTGGCAGGAGGCTTGGCGATGGCGTCCATCGTTTCTCGTGGACAACTCAGGCGAGCTGTTGGTCGTGCATGTTCCACGACTCCGGAACACCACCATGCACGTCTTCTCGATCGATCTCGAGAATAAGGTTCCTTGTGTGAAAAAGACTATCGGGAACCGTGCTATCTTCCTTGGCAATCGGTCTCTGTCTATTCACGTCGGTAACCTTCCAACCATTGAAGCCAACTGCATCTACTACATTGGCGCTGTGTTCGACGCAAATAAGCAACGTGGGGTTTACATGCATTGTCTTGACGACGGCACGGAGAAGCTCGTCGAGCCCTTTGACACCGCACCATCGCTTCCATTGAGCCTTACACGGATACTCATGGACTATGCAAATTATAGCGGTATGACGGGCCTAGCTAATAATGTAGGGGCCTAGGCACATACTCCCTTCATTCTTGGATAATACTCAAGTGTTTTAAAGATTTTATTTTTCACCAATAACAAGTCAAGTGTGTGAGGTATATTCCATAAGAAACCAGTATCAATAGAAAGTTATTTCAATACATATCTTATTATATTAATTTTCAATACTATGTGAAAACATGCGTCTTCTGCCTGCGTCCCATATGATCTCGCGGATACATTGCTCACGCCTAGATCGGGCCGATCTCAAATTCTCACTCAGTCTGCCATGCCTCGCTGCTTTCTATTTGCTCTTGTCGCCATTCAATTCTGTGCCCACGTTTTCTGTTGCCATGACCAGCACCTCGGCAAACATATCGGCCCACTGGACGAACACAATGACAATTCTAGGTCAAACAATTTGTAGCCTTTTGAACGTTGCTTTGATACCATTTGTTATCGCTGTGGGCGCATAGTAACACAATGACAATTCTAGGTCAAACAATTTGTAGCCTTTTGAACGTTGCTTTGATACCATTTGTTATTGCTGTGGGCGCATAGTCCATCTATCGAAGTATAGACAATCTCAACACGATAACGACACTAAGATTATTAATGTTACACACTGCCTAACCCTAGCGTTTAACCCACTACTAGTGGTTAATTCTGAAACGGATATACAGACAGCCCCCAAGGCTGCCAAATAACATGTCGACAAAAGTCTGGCAAAAGCTCATCAGTCATCACCCATCTTCCGACATCATCAGAAGTTCAAAATCAAATGTGCATCAACTTTCTTCATCCTAGCAGAAACCCCACTTATTCTTATCCATCAAAATCATCTCTATAGGCTGCTCACTTACTCTTACCTGTACGTACTGTTCATACGCGGCGTCGCCAGTGTGGTACGTGCAGTTACACTGACGGCCGGCGATTTGAGTCCTCGTGTTCGCTAGCTGTTCCGCTGGATAAATCTTCGGCAACTCGCGTTTGTGGACCAGCTCGACTCCACGTGGAAGATGAGACTGGGTGGACCGCCCTGCTGCTGCTTCGCCCAGCTGCAACCCGCCGCCGCTTCGAGGCTGCGCCTGCCACCGGCTCGCGCCGCAAACACCACCTCCAACTCGGCCACGCCGCTGAGGGCGGTGCTTGGGCAGGTGGACGACGAGCTGCGGAAGGGGAACGACGAGGCCGCGCTGTCCCTCGTGCGCGGCTCGCAAGGGGAGGGCGGCGGGCTCCGGTGCTTTGGCGCCGCCAGGCAGGTTGGTGTTCTCTTGATAATGAATATTATCTTGGGTTCTTAGATTCGACTAATGCGTCGTTGTGTCTTGTTGTGTTGTGGTAGCTCCTTCCGTTATTTAGGGTGACCCAACAATTATTTGCTTTTGTTCGTCTCTGAATTAGATTATCTCCATGCGATTTAACTGATCTGCGGACGAATTGATGAACAGAAAGAGTGTTAGTGATTTGTTCAGAGACGATTTTTCTTGTATGGTTAGTGTGCAGCTTATTTGTAGTCTCGCTCGAATTAATGATCAGTTCCATACTTTAGAACCACCTTAGTTTTTGATAGTTTGTAACTCGAAATAAAAAGATAAGACTGTTTTATGGATGAAATTGTCAAGAGGTTTTTCAGTCCATGGTTTGGTATTTTTCTTATTGGGCATGGCAATCTAGGTCCCAACTCTTATTGCTCTTTATAGAGAGATGGATAGATCTCAGAGCTGTTTAAATGTTTTCAGCATATTTTTAATGTTGATAAATCAATATGAATAATACGGACTAATGTATGGTGAGTTCATTTTCATGCTATCATTTATCCATTCCCATTATCGAAATTTCTCCATGGTTGTATTGGAGGCAATTGTGAATATTTTTATATTGAGGGTTCTATTTTAAAAATTACATGGAAAAACTATTAACAGTGTTAAGTGCCAGTGCAAATATTTTACAAGCAAACACTTCAACTTTGCTTCTTTGTTCGACGAAATTTCCATCAGTTAATATCTGCTACATGTTAGCTAAGAAAGTAAGCTTTTCCTTTCCTTTCTTGAGAATGTTATGTAGCATGCTAACTCCTATTTCATACCATAATCTCTGTTAGGTACCTCAAAGACTTTATAAACTGGATGAGCTTAAGCTAAATGGGATCGATACTTCTTCTTTTCTAGCTCCGGAGGATCGGACTTTGGGATCAATTGAGAGAAATCTCCAAATTGCTGCACTTCTTGGAGGCCTTTCTATTTCAGCTGCATTTGAGCTTTCTCAATTCCAAGCTCTGTTTCTCTTTGTAGGCCTACTATTCGTGTGGTCTGTTGATTTGGTGAGTTAGTGTTTAGTTGACTACATTTGTTACATATCTTGTTTGCTGACTGGTTGTTGAACTGTTATTTCAAAACATGTGCTTGGGCCATGCATGCTTTGAGGCTACATTGTTTCATTTTTTAACTCCAACCTTTAATTTTATACGTTGATCTCTTAAAGGAGAAATCAACCATCTATGGTAGTGAATAGATATAGCTCTCAATACTGGTCCTTTCATCCTATCAATGTGCTTCTTTGGTACCACATACCAATTAGCTTTATTTCTTATGCAATCTAAAATTAAGTCAACCTAGTACTTTGCATGCATACATATCCAACTTGATATCCTGGGTTGGGTGGTGGAGTGTAATACGCTATTTACATCTTAGTTGTTAGTTATGGGCGCCTTATGGCATGTCGTCACTTTGTTTTGTCAGGTCGTTTTTGTTTTTGTGACTGTAATAAACATGATGCACTGGCCGGGGGTAATAAAGCTTCCGTTTTGTAAAAAATATATATCCAACTTTGTAGCTTCCTAGTATGATTCTTCCAGTGTGGTTTTTGGTACAGCAAATTTTATACATACTTGCAGCCATTTAACGCTTTCTTAGGATCACTTGGAAAATAAATCTACATATAAAGTAAAAGTAAGGTAGAACCGTAGAACATTGGTCTGTATTATTTAATTTCCCTCGCAGAAATGATAGTATTATTTATTAACATTATAATCATTTGGCATTGCCATCTCTCACTTGAACTTACATGGCTATAACTCAGCTTTCCAGATATATTTGAATGGAGGGGCTAGAAACTTGGTTCTCGACACACTTGGTCACAGCCTTAGCCAGAAGTACCATAACAGAGTTATCCAGGTATAGTGGTATACAAACCATGCATATTGTTGACCTTGTTTGAGTATCAACTATATAGCTTCATCTTTAACTTGGTTAAAATAGAATTCTCTAGATATCAATGATGATGGACGAACCTCTGTTCCAAATTATAATTTTTTTGGCATGCTAAAATAGCTGACCAAAACGTCTTATAATTTGGGACAGTGATAGTAGTATTTAAGCACCTTGTACCTTTACTGAAACTACAGTTTATAAGTATAAATGACTTGTATTGTTTATGCGTCACTGTCAGTTATGTGCCATTGTTTAACAATATAAGAACTTTTCGCTTTTCTCCACTTTCATAATTTGGTTTATCATGCATAATATAAGCAATTAATAGCCTACATATGGAATATGTGAAGCATGAAGCTGGTCACTTCTTGATAGCATACTTGCTTGGAGTGCTCCCGAAGGAATATACTATCACAAGTTTAGATACATTTAAGAAAAAAGGATCATTGAATGTACAAGCTGGGACAGCTTTTGTGGACTTTGAATTCGTTGAAGAGGTTAGTTTTCTCATTCAATACCTCTTAATATTTTGATGTACTGTTATTGTTTGAATTGATACACACCACCTACCTACCGTTGTTTTGCTCCCTAATTCTTGTTGCAACTTAAAGTTGTGTTTACTAGATGCACTTATTATCCATGTCAGTGTTTTGAGGCACACCTTCTAAACTAAATTTCCTAATTAATTTTATTAGCCTGGCCAAGTACCACTCTTGCCAGGTACTTTCATGCACTACAACTCATCTGTTGCTAGTAATGTGGCAAATTTAATCCTTTGCAATAAAGGAAACTGTTGAGATCAGTTATCCGTATTCATCTGCAATCACCGAATCTTTTATCTTTGTCAGTTCATTTGGTAATAGAATTCTATCTCTGTTCAGAGTGAGATGCTCTTCTTTTTCAATTTTCTGATGCAATTCTGCCAAACATGGCAAATGGATGATCATTGTAGTTGCAATGTACTCCCTCCGTTCGGAAATATAAGATATTTTAGCTTTGTGAAGTGAGTGTATCTAGACATGTTTTAGTGTATAGATTCAAACGAATCTATACACTAAAAGATGTCTAAATACACTCACTTCACAAAGCTAAAACGTTTGAATCTATACACTAAAACATGTCTAGATACACTCACTTCACAAAGCTAAAACATCTTATATTTCTAAACGGAGGGAGTATATTGCTAATCACCCAACTGTCTTGTTAATACAAAATGAAAACTATTAACTGCTACTGAAACACAATATGGAACACCTGCAGCTTTATTTTAAACTAAAGATATTTTGTGAGAGGATAATGGTTTATTTTATGTTGTTAAGCTGTTGTTCTATATATTTCCCTACAACAAGTTAGTTTATATGCACTAGCCTAATGATTATTTTTCATTTCCAGATCGATTCAGGCAAACTGTCTGCGAAGGTGAGGGTTTCTAATATTTTCGTTGTGTGCAATGCATGTAGAAATGTAAGATGTAATCGATTCGCCTTCAAGGTCTACTCCAAACTGTATATAAGCATCAGAACCCAGACCTGCTACAATGGATACATTGATTATATGTTCTCGCTGAAGTTAAAACTTGATCAGGTTCTACCTGGTATAGAATTGTTCAAAATATGGAAATAACACGGGATTTGTTGACGTAAAAAAACACCAGACAACTAGTAATCCCTATCCAATGATTCCTGTGTGTTATACTTCAAAGTTCGAACTGGAGTTATTATCACTCTTAACACATAATTTCCATATTCTGGGATATCGGCGCGCACAATTGTTGCTACCCCATCAAGTACTGCTTTTTTAGTGAATATCTATGTGCAATATCATTAGGTATTACACAACTGTGGTCTTCCGATAGTCATTCATACCTGAGATTGAGTTGGGTGTAAGTTGGATCTAATGGCAGATGCTGAACAAGTTCTCATGTATTGCGCTGGCTGGAGTAGCAACAGAGTATCTTCTGTATGGATACGCTGAAGGAGGACTGGATGACATTAACAAGGTTTCTAGGCATCAGTTTACTTATGTTAAAGTTTACAGACATCCTGTAACTTCACCCCCTACTTATCTGTTATGCTTTCCATTGACAGCTAGATGGATTGTTCAAGAGCCTGGGTTTCACCCAGAACAAAGCTGATTCACAGGTGAGATGGGCTGTGCTGAACACTATTCTATTACTACGCCGTCATGAAAAAGCTAGATCGAAGCTTGCAGAGGCAATGTCCTCTGGGATATCAGTTGGATCCTGCATCGAGGTCATAGAAGAGAGCATAAACACCGAGGATATTTGATAGCTATTGAACACCGAGCATAGTGCACACTGGTGCTGCAACATACAGATTGCAGCGGTGTAAACCTCTCTAATGTACAGTCTATTCAGTTTGTATTTTGACGATAAAGGCCGAGAGTTGTATATTTTTCTGGTCTCAGCCTGAGATGTGATATACACCAGAAATATTTACCACCTAGATTTCAGTATACTATGCTGTATTTCTGTCTTTTTTCTTTTTTCTGATTTTCATTTATACGGAATTAGCTTACACGGAAATTCATGTTTGTTGTCAGTTGCAACTGAATTTTTTCCATTTGCACCATTGTTGTAGTTCCATATTGGTTGCAATTAATTGTTTCTTCATTTTAAACTAAAAGTTTATAGTTGCATCATGGAAGTTTTTTTTTTTTGAAACATTGGCACCGTTGTTTGAATGAGAATTGAGCTGATTCTGAGCGCTAGGCCGAACGAATTTTGTAATATGACCGTCATATCAATATCATCCAGGCCTTTTGCCAAGATGAAAGATGGAATGAATGAACAGCGAGTAAAAGGGATGCCCAAGAGAAAGGAAAGAGTCTGACATGACCATGAACCTTGGGAGATGACACTTGGCAACTTGTTACATATGGTAAAAATTAGCGAGGTGATGATTCAGTTCACTCACGAATCACGATGAACTGGCCGGAGCAAGGCTTAGATGGAGGTCCAGCCCCATAGCGGAGGCTTCCTCGGTGCCGTCATCCGCCTCGTACAAAGGAGCGCAACTGCTGGTGCCGGTGGCGCCATCGCTTACGTCGTGGAGCCGCGGCTCGGCTGGAAGAGCATGGAAGGGCAGGCCCACCGTTGGCTGGCGCGCGAGGTAGACCCATCTGTGGACGTCGACACGCGGGTAGGCCGACGGCCCGGCGTGTCCTCCTACGGCGATCACGTGCCCCAGCGGCGGCGGCGGCGGGAAGTAGCCCATGCCGGTGTCGACGTGCAGCCGCGCGCGCTTCAGCTGCTGCCGCTCCTTCTTGTGCGCGTTTTGGTGGCCGCCCAGCGCCTGCGAGTTGGAGAACTCGCGGCAGCAGTAGTGGCACTCGAACCTCCGCCCATCCGCCCGCGGCGTCGGCGGCGCAGGCGGCACCGCCGCGACGTCGGCAGCGTCGCCGGCCACGTCGTAGCCGAAGATTCTTAGGGACGACGGGCTCGGCGTCACCTTGCGCTGGTCGCACCGTATGTCCGCCATGGATGAGCTGTCTAGCTAGCTAGCTTGCGGACGTTCGTGTTGAGGTGCTGAGGTTGGTTTGTCGTCGTTTTCGCTCAAGTGCTAGTGACGCGTGAGGTTATGTAGCGCGGCGGGAGCTGAAGGAAGTCGCACCTGCATGGAGAAAACGGAGGCATGGGATGGGAAGAGTTGAAGGACATGTCGAGCAAGATTGGAGGTAGGTAGGTGAACACTGAGTACACACTCACACGCAACGCAAGCTTCCAAACCAGACTAGTGTGCGTCGTTCTAGAACAGGGACTCCGGGCGCAAGTACGTCTGCTTCCGGGATGCCATTCTCGATCAGGCAGAGGTCCGTGCTAAGGCGGGTGTGAATCTAAGTGTGTCATTTGTAGATAGTGACATGGAGGTTCCATGAGTTCCGCGCAAGTAGGACTTGGAGTGGAAAGGCCGATCAGCTATACCTACACCTTTACATTCTTGTCAATACCAACCAAGAAGAATTTTTCAGTATAACATATTTCTGTTTCTCTTTTTAGTCTCTGGACCAACGAATGATTCACGCAATAGTGACATTAATCACATATTAAAAAAAAGCAAATATAAGCAGATGAGCAAAGTAGCACAATGCCAAAAATGTTCCGGTTCCGGCCACGTTGCTTGAAGTTCTTGCCACTACAAGTGTTGCAGGGACAACAATAGAGGTTGTTACCGAACCACGTAGATCAAGTATATTATATAATTAACCCACAAGGTTTGAGGATGAAGTATTAGTGTTGGACAATAATAAACCTGTTATATATAGAAAAGCTATGCCTCCACTAAATGGCTAGAAGCCATAAAATCACAGATAGACAAAAGTAAATGGACCTATAAGAACAAGCTGACGGAAATGTTTACATCTATAAGGCAGACTTGTTGTAAATGAGTTTCAACAAATTCAAGAAATTGACTATGATGAGACATTCTCTCCCTAGTGATGCTAATGTTTGTTAGGATTATCCTTGCAATCGATGAATATTTTGATAACAAGATATGGCAGATGGATGTCAAAACAAATATAGCTAGAAGTTTTTCTCAATCCAATAAATACAAGAAAACAATGCAAAATTCAGTGTTTCAATTATGCACCGAATCAAGCAGCACGGAGTTGGAATCTTCGTTTTGATAAAGTGGTCAAGAAGTTTAACTTCATCAAGAACACCCGCGATGCTTATGCTTACAAGAAATGTAAATGGGCGCTTAGCTGATATCTTTGACCCGGAATACTGGATGTAGTATAGCTTTCTTTTTCCCTATTAGACCTAGGTTTATATTGAATCCTTGGGAAGAAACTGTTGTGATGATTTACTCAAGTAAGTCCTTGGTGATCAGTAGTATCTTCGTCTCACCGGACCTTCGTGTTTACTGTTGGGTTGTGTGTCAATGATGGAAATAGGTCAGGGCCAAGGATTCACCTGCAGCCGTGCAATACAAAATGGGATGCAAGATAACTTATAAAGCTCAGATGTGTTAATTCAACAAGGATAAGAATCTTGTGGGCAACACGTCCTAAAATACTTATGGGCATCACGTCCTAAATTAATTTAGTATTTTAGTATTCATATGGGCATCACAAGATAGGAATTTCACTTCAAGCAATCTGGTATTAAGAATTTTACTTCAAGCAATCTAGTATTAAAGATGATGCAACACATCTTACTTATACTTCACTAGATAGGAATTTCACTTCAAGCAATCTAGTATTAAGAATTAACAGAGTATAGCCTTAGGTACTTTGACATGATGTAGAATATCAAATATGCTACCGCTTGGACATATTACAATAGGACTATGCCTATGAGTGTCGCTTGGAATTCTCAGCTATCACTAAGAAATTATAACACATAAATTCTTTTTTATCCCTAGTGAGGTAACCATGGAATTGGTAAACACCATAGTAGATCATGAATACTGTTCAATATTCACTACTACTACTACCTAGTTCTGTAGCGTAGCCAGGATAAGCTAACGCTCCAGGCCAACACCAAGCTACAGTACCAAATAGTGAACATTGTAGCTACAGTACAAAGAAATCATCTTCCACGCCCCAGGCCATGGCCGTTGTTGCCTGGGGCCTGGCTACGCCCTTGACCTAGTTACTCCATCTAGTGCACACCATCCCCCTCTCGTGCTCTCGCATACATGTTGGATCAGAACAAGAAATAAAGAACGCGATAACATTATGCATCTACTCACACATCCAGAAGATTATAACATATCACATCTTATAGATCATCCGATAAAATAAAAGATCCACCACATAGGAATTACATAATATGCACCATAGTCATATTGGACAGCTCATATGGCATCCAATCGTTGAAGCATAAGAGAGAGATAGAACAAGCTACTGCCACAAACCCATAGTACAGAGGTGGACTACTCCCTCTTCATGGCGGTGTCGATAGTGGTGATGTCAGAGAGGTTGGAGAAGCGTCCAGGGGCGACTCCGGCAGCGTTTCCCCCTCTAATCTTCGCTAGAGTAGCCTCTGTTTATGTGATTCGTGTTTCTCCGCCGCCTCTTCTCGGGGACACCGAGGGGGTATTTTTATAGGCATTTTTAGGTTAAGCTGAGCATCAGGAGACGAAAATGGACGACATCGAAGGTTTGAGGCTCAAACAAGCCTGGGTGCATGGCCTAGGCCTGGGCCCGTGCCACCAAGTCTCGTTTGACCCCCGTGGCCTTCCTCGTTGACTTCTTGTGCTCCAGAAGGTTCTCGTAATAAAATATTAACACCCGAAAAATCCCATGTTAATTTGAGTTCGGGAAGGTTTCTAAAACGCCAAAATACGCAAAACAGGGTTTTCCTGTTATGCAGAGTTATAACCAAAATAAGGGGAATCGATGGAAAATCCCCATAAATCAATATAAAACATGATTATAACAACTAATAACATTATGATATATAGAAATATGCATCATTAAACTACAAAGTTCATGCATGAATTTTGCATGCATCAATGATACATCCTTCACATGTCGTCGTTATCCTCTTATCACGCCACCAACCGAAACTGGTTGAATAAATCTCGTGCGACCGTCTCCAAATGGTTGCACCCGGAAACCATGGCATCCCGCTGCTGGTTAAAGATAGGACCACATATGGATCCAGTGCGTAGCCATTGAGATAACCTGCAAAAATGATGTGGCTTTCAGTTTGCAAAAATATGATAATTTCTCGCATTCCACAATGCCCAAATAACATCACATACTCCAACCCTAATTTGTTTGAAAAACTTGTTTGTCTATACCATTTAACTATTTTCTAAACAGATTTGTGTCATTTTTAGGTGGAGTTAGGCCAAAAGTCAAGTGCACAATTCTCCAAATTATTTGGCAAAAGGGCAATCAAAAACAGATGTGTTGGATTGTGTCATTATTATCACAAAAACAACACTTAGTGTTACCTTTCCATTTACGCGTAACTAAATTGTCCTTAGTCAAAATCACTTTTCTATGAAAGAACCATATGAAGACCTTGATCTTTAATGGGACCTTAGTTTTCCAAATATATTTGCGTAAACACTTAGCATACCCATTCGTATAATCTAAATACATGGATTTGACCAAAAACAAAACCACTTGGTTAAATTCCAAATAAACACATCATGTTGAGGAGTAAGCTGTACTTGCATATTTCGGTTTACTATATGAAGCCATTGAGTCCCATTAAATTTATATGGAAAGTTATATTCAAAGGCGTATGACTAAGAATATTAAAAGCTACGACGCGGTGAAGGTCCGCATGCGGCTGGTGTCTTTTAAAGACTAGGTTGAACATTAAAAGCACTAAAAATATTCAATAAATAATAATAAAATTATTTTTTCTATATCATAGGTGCTGCTGGTGTCTTTTATATGCATGCAGGAAGTTTCACGAAGAAACACATGTGGTGTGGCTCAAGCTAAATGAACAAAAAAAAATGCTCTTACATGAATTTTTTACAAGCATCACGCTTGTTTTCAAAGGAACTTCACATTTACACATGGAACGTGGTCATGATCATGCTATATTTTCTCTCTTAAAAAACATGTCTATCTTTTCTCAAGAATTTTTGGACAGTAAAACATCATTATTCCACCCCAGGAGCATATGAAATTATGAATCCAGCGCGTTGCCTCAAATTTCCATTTTCCCTTTCCCGGCAGTGCCCATGGCCCGCCACCGGAAATCAAAAGGAGCAAAAACCACATGCTCCAAATTTTCGCTCTAAAAAATTTCACTCGGGCTGACAGGTGGGACCGCCGATCCTCTCCAGCACCATCACAGCCAATAGAGACGCAGCTGTCTCCACCCCACGGATCGCCCTCCCCATCTCACCCCATCTCCGCCGTCCATCTCCATCCAAACACACCTCCTCCCCCCGCGCTCACTCCCCAAAATTTTCCCCTCTCCCGCCTGGCCCACTTCCCCCACGCTACAAATACCCACCCAAACCCACCGTCACAATTCACTCCCAAAACCAATCCCCTCCATTCCCAAATCCTCCTTCGCACCCGCAGCAATGGCGCGCACGAAGCAGACCGCCCGCAAGTCCACCGGCGGCAAGGCGCCGCGGAAGCAGCTGGCGACCAAGGCGGCGCGCAAGTCCGCCCCGGCCACCGGCGGCGTGAAGAAGCCGCACCGCTTCCGCCCCGGCACCGTGGCCCTCCGCGAGATCCGCAAGTACCAGAAGAGCACGGAGCTGCTCATCCGCAAGCTCCCCTTCCAGCGCCTCGTCAGGGAGATCGCGCAGGACTTCAAGACCGACCTCCGCTTCCAGAGCTCCGCCGTCTCCGCCCTGCAGGAGGCCGCCGAGGCCTACCTCGTCGGCCTCTTCGAGGACACCAACCTCTGCGCCATCCACGCCAAGCGCGTCACCATCATGCCCAAGGACATCCAGCTCGCGCGACGCATCAGGGGCGAGAGGGCATAGATCTAGATGCCTCCTCAGTCAAGCTGCTGCCTTCTAGGATAATCCGTGTTTCTGTTCTTGTACTCGTCCCGTGTCTGTTCAGTTTGGTTCGTAGGATTAGGCGATGTGTTTCTCTGATCTGTTATGTTAGGAGGGTAACATGCTCGTTATCCCGTGATGCTGTAATGGTTTTATCTTTGAAGAAATGTTTATCTGAAATCTTCAGTATTTCATAGTGTCTACAATTACTGTTCGTCCTTATGATTCAGATCAAATCCTGTTCAATTCATCTGATTGGATTCAGATCCAGTGTTGATTGTTGCAAGTTTCATGATTTCATCTGATTTCGTTCATATGATTTTCTATGGCCTGCAGATTCAGTGTTTAAACTGGCTAGGTATGGCAAAATTCAGTATGATTTCATCTGCAGATTATTGCATGCACATGTCTACAGATTCAGTGTCTTTCAGCCTTTTTTTTTTTTTTTTTGCTTTGAGAGCTCGGTAATGATGATTGGCAAACAGAATTTGCAGATGTTTTGAATTTGATAAGTATTAGTGTTTCACTTAGCCTCGAGATCAGTTTCTTTACATGTCAAATTCGAGGTGTACTTGGTGCAGTCCAATTTCAGTATATATCTGTTGCTGTTTCTTCACTTAACCAACAGAGCAATTTCAGTTGATGTTAAATTCGGGCTGTACATGATTGCACATAATATTAACTTCAAGATACTTTGAATCTTTTTAAGATATTACTCTTGCACATCTGATGATGTGATCCATTCAAGCTGAGGAGATACATATCAAAGACTTCATAGTTCATAGCAACGATCGTATTTGAATACATCACCCGCTTGGTCAAGAATCAAGATAGATGATCATATCATACCTACAAATATGTGTATTAAGACAAAACCTGAGAAACACAAACTTGCACGAAATGGTTATGTACAGGCTATAGCTACTGCTAGGCGAATCGGCTCTTTGGCTGTCATCTAGCTCCCAGTCCATTGCAGTGTGCAAGGTGTGCATCACCGGGAATGGAGGGACCCTTTTTTACATGCGCCACAGATGGACTCGCCAAGGTTATTGTCAGTCCCTAAACTTCAAGTCTCCAGTTGCCAACACATACACAAAAAACATGTGGACTTATGTAATCAGCTCTGCTCTAGACTTGTGCACGAGAGCTATCTTAGTTCATTGCACTGTGTGTTCGGCTCAGGTTGAACATACTGATGTCGGATGCATCCAGTGATCCAGACAAATGGATGCCATGTCCTTGGTAGCTCCAATGGCTGACTGGTAAGCAGACACCATCTGAATTTGAGAAGCCCGATCGATCTTCCAGGGTCTTCTCAAGTGTCTATTCGCCTAAGAAAAAGCTGCTGAAACCCAGGCCAAGAAAGAAGTGACAGGTCAAGATTGAGGAAAGCTATCAGTTCACTTAAACTAGAAAGTAAGTCCGGAAGCAACTGCAAAACTTTGTTGCTGTGTACCTGCTGATTATGTTGGTTGTTACTTGATGGCTGAGTATGATCTGGAACAAACCCTAGTACCTGAAATGGCAATGAAAGGTGAGTAAAATTTTCAGTACTCAGGTAACAGTGCAAGATGCACATTTCTTTTTTCAAAAAAAGAAGGAAAAGACAAATTGACTGTACTCTTCATTTCCTTCATAATTCATTTGCTCCACTGGAAATGGCTGTGAAAGGTCAATCCCCTGAATACAGGAAATATGAAGAATTAAAGTAAACCAAATATCTGGTGAACAAATGACCAGACACATAGGTCGGCACAAGCACATGAATATTGCGTCAGAAGATTATACTATAGATACTAATTATGTTGGAATTGAGTTACTGAATGACACTAGAAATAATCTGAAGTGAAAGGTTCCGGATAGCACATTTGCATCATTAATGACAGATAGGCATATAAACACACAATTGTTGTTTATAGTGAAGTTAAGATAATTACGGGTATGATTTAAACCTACTACTCCATTCCTAGAAATACTGCTTTAGAATTTGTCCGATTCAGTTTTAGAAACAGGAGCACTATGATTCTATTTGTTTAGTACTGTATAAAATAAGTATAAGATTACAGTCGCGCTGCAACACTATAAGGGATGCAGAATACAAATCAACTACCATAGTAAAAGAAAATGCTGGAATTACCTGAAATAAAACATTTCCAGGTTGAGTAGGAGCATCCCACATGTTACACTCTGTTGCAGGTTCTTCGGGCTGCACTTTCTTTTTCTTCTTCTTTAAGCCTTTCCCAATGGAACTTTTATGACCTTTCTTCTTTGCTCCCTTTGCTCTTGTGCTGCTTGAATAGTCAACTGCTCCTGACTCATTTTCAGTGGTGTTCAATGATATCTGGATATCGTCAACATCAGGCTGAGTGGCAGATTCATCAATGCTGGTTTGTTTCTGCAAGATTTCTTCAACTTTCTTCCGAAGTTCTACTGAACATTGGTCTAGCATCCTGTATGAATCTTCACATTCTGATGCTCGAGCAACAAGCCTAACAAATTCTGGGCACAGATATTGGTAGCGACTAGAAATTTCTGATGAGGTATCTGCCTGAACCTTACGACCTTCAACATGTGGTGCAGTCAAACACCGCCCATGTTTGGTCCATCGTTTCAAGAGGTAACTATCTGGCAGATATTTAATATCCATGGCATCTAAAATTTTCAAAGCATGGCTACACAGGAAACCAAGTGTCTCAAATTTCCTACATGAGCATGAAACAGACTGCTCAGAAGGGTTCCCAAAAACTTTATACTGCCTTTCCATCTCAATAATGGCAACAATATACTCACGGCATGGACCACTTTCATCACGATTCACAATGTAAGCTGATTGAAACTCTTCGTATTCATCTTGGAAAAGCTGAAATATCATACTCGTATAGGCCTCAGAAGCCTGTCTAAGAATAGGAGCTCTAATCTTCAAGCCTGGCAACTCCAGTCTCGAACTAAACTCAACCTCTAATTCTCTATACCGTATGTCATTGGTCACTTTTTGAAGATGCTTCAAGAGAAAAATTATGTCTACATGAGATCTTAGATAATCCACAACATCAGAATACAGGCGTGCATTCAATTGAGTGTTCTTCATCCCAGCTGAAAATGTCTGCTTCATGTATGGTCTAGCCCACTTCTCTTTTTCTTCAAACACTTTTTTTAACCACACATTACCATGAAGGTTATACTTATTAATCATAGCTTCCCAAGAAGCAAAGAGCTCAATTTCCTCATCATAATCATTGATGCATGCTTTGAATTCCCTCATGAAATTGCAGTCATCTCTGATGAGGTGACTTAGCATCTTTTTTGCAGTCTGTTTCAGGTGCCATGTGCAGATAGCATGGTGTGTCTCAGGCATCACAAATGAGATCGCCTTTGCTACAACTTCATCCTGACGAGAAAAAAATGTTCTAGGTGCTCGTCCAGCCACTGCACGCATAAAAGTCTCCAATAGCCACTGGAAAGATTCAACAGTAGCATCATACATAAGTGCCATCCCAAGCAAAACAGCTTCCCCATAATTGTTAAACCCAACAAAAGAAGCAAATGGTCGGAGGTTCGTGTTGTTTCCGGAGACAATATCAAAGGAAACAACATCACCAAATTGACCAGAGTCAGTGACCATCTTCGCATCTGCCCAGAAAATGTTTGCAACTTTATCTTCAGCATCCAACTGTACAGCATGATAAAATGAAGGATCTGACAGAGATTGGTCTTGGAGGTAGCTCAACAGAGCACTAGCTTCCCCATACTTGATATCCCGTTGCCGCCTAGTCCGTAAAGGGCGTTGACATTTCTTTCTGGAATCATCAACATTCTCTGCAAGAGTAGAATTTCTACTTTCTTGTTCACTGGCAATTCTCACATTTCCATAGTTACCAGCTTCTGAAGATTCAACATCACTTAACCTTCTTTGCAAAGGATTAGCACAAGATGGAACGAATAAAGGATGATTATGCTGAGGCTCGAAAGCATATACTTGATACGTTGCATTTTCATTTTTGCGCCTAAGAACCAAACTAGCATGACAACCTGTTCTAGTATCGGGCTGTGGAGTTCTCGTGTAGTTAGTTCTTTTATCTAGGGCTTTAAACCCTTCCCTCGAACAAGTAAATTTTCTTGAGGATACCTCACCAGTTTTCTTGCTGATGTTTGCATATCTGCTCCGGATACTGAATCCCAGCTTTGAAGCATAATATCGATAGAACTCGTATGCCTCATGATCAGAGGAAAACTCTTGGCCCAAGCGTGGTGTATAATCCCCACAGACCTCTTCAAAACTGCCAATGCCTCGACCAGCGCTGCTTTTCTCCACATACGTATCCCCTGAAGTGTTTCAACACCGAAAGATCCAACTTAAGCACTCCAATCTATACTAAACTCGTCTGCATCAAACTTTTTAATTTCAAGAACCAGGTCAAGTATACCTGTAGGTGGAACCAATGGATATCTTATGGTTATCAGCTGCTGCATAATTTTAATTGGGCAGTGTTTTGACTCCTTAAGCAATGGAATGCAACAAGGGGCACTTTAATGTAAGGTGCTTAAAGAGAGAGAATACAACCACATCATTAAGCACCTATGTAAATTTCAACTACTCCAGTGCAATCCCCTCTTTATTGGTGCTTAGATAATTTATTATTACATACAATTGTACTAGTTACATCAGCACTTCTTAAGCATTGGTGTCTAATTGCTCTAAGTATCTATGTGACTTAGCTAGTGACATAGTGTAGTACCAGGTATGGACATCCCAGGTGCATTTTATATGCCAAAGCGAAAAAATTAAAGTTTCCCCTTGATTTACAGCTCTAAGTTAACTAAAGCAGGATAAAATGCATGTGTAGGGTGCAGAACAGAACTACGAGTCTACGACTATTATGCACACATCGAGTATTGCATCTACCCTAAAAATCGAAGTACTGCATCCCCAACTAGAATGGTATCCATCCGGTGATCCAAATCGAGAATCACTAGTGGGAAAGAAATATTCAGGTGCTGCCAAGCCATCAACAAGTGCAAATCATAGAGAATCAGGTACTGGAAAGGGGGGGGGGGGGGGGGGGGGGGGGGAGAAAACCTGAGAAGGCGGGCGGCGGCGGAGGAGGAACGGGTTCCGGAGAGGCGGAGCTCATGGCCGGCATGTAGCGGGGAGCCTCGTCTCTGAGGAATCTGAGCTACGAGCAGTTAGTCGCAGGCCAGGGCGGGGCTCTCCGCGGCAACAACGGCGACCGGACTGTGAATTGGGGCAGTTCTTGCTTCGTTCATTTCCCTTCATTTCCTCTTTTTTTCGAGGATGGTTCGTTCCTCGCCTTCTCGGCGGGTTGAGAAGCCCACTACACGCTGACCAGACTTCAGCAGGCTTTATTTTGAGCCTACATAATACGGGCCATATAAATTGGAGTAGTTCTTTCAAACGAGAGTTTGAGCCTTCTGTACGAGTTGTCTTTTTTTTTCATAGTTTATTTTTGATTTATTAATTTATTCAGTCTCCTTTTTTGCTTTTCTTTCGTTTTATTTCACATTTTTTGTTTTACCAGTCTTCGATATTTTTTATGTTAAATTAATTTTTCTATTTTGGTAAGTAAGCGAACATTTCTTATTTCCTTTTTTCATTTTCCTTTTTTGGAAATACATGAATATCTTAGAGATACACAAAATTATTTTCATATATGTGGCCAACAATTTTATTATATGTGATCAGTACTTATGTGAAAAATATATTTCATCATACATATTTGTTTTGTAAATTTATTAAATATTTACTGATTTTTCTTTCATTTTTCATTTATCATTTTTTCCTAGATCCTCTTTGCAACCTGAAGTTCTACAAAAAATGTATGATGCCGGAATTCAGTATAGCTACTTGAATTTCTTAGATTTATCTTTCTTATTGCATTACGTTTATATGATAATTAACATTATATTTTGATAGACTTGAGATAGCAATGATGCACACCTCAGAAACAAAGAGGGAAAATAATGGCAGGAGGCCCTTAAGCCATTTAGATATGGCAAAACTAGAGCTTACCTTGTTGAAAGAGACCAGTTTATGAGGCTAGAATTGGCGAGTTGGGATCCACCGATGAGGCAAACAAACCAGCAAAAGCCAGGTTCAAATTTGTAAGCCAAGCCCCACGGTATGCTCAACAAGCGATTGAGGTGAGGCCCCGAGTTCTAATCTTGGATCTTTGAGACCAGTAAAAGCAGCTCCTCACCAGAAATCTTTTATAAAGTAGCTCCTCGGCAGAAAATCCACAAGTGAGATGTAATACAAACAAACTCAAGGGCACTTTGTTGTCGAAAGAATATCTGCAATGGGTCATATGGATGCAAGTATCACATGCTACTAAGACTTTAGCTATGACGATCTTTAAGATCTGATGACTTACATCTATCATTTCATTCCAGAAACCAAAGCTCCATGCACAACCTTCAACATGAGTTAGGACAGAGTCGGCAAAGCCAAAGATTCATGATGGTTTGGAAAGCACCATAAGGCTAGAAGCAGCAAAGCATATGCTATGAAAGTAACCAGGAAGCTATAAACAAATCGTTTTATCCTTTACATATATAAACTTGGGGTTTAGGTTTAAAAAAAACTTTAGGTTTAACCTAACTATTCCATCCTCACAATAAAGAAGTAGTGTGCGATACAAGTAATTGAGCTAGGTTACATGCTAAAGCCTAAAAATCATAATAGACAACCTATGGTGAAGTCAAAGAATAACATTAGAAGTAGGGTACTTGGTTGGTGTTGACTGATCTATGATTTATTTACTTCAAATTTTACATGAATTTGTTTTGTGGAATATTTTTTGTATATTTCTTGTTTCCATGGTTGCTGGCCCTACTTGCCCTTCACATGGAAAATCAAGGCCAACCTTTGTCCTTTGCACTTTCTTATCTCTGATTTGTATCAAAAGTTCCTATGATACCATATGAGCCAAAGGAATAGTCATTTTAGACCCCACTTGACGAGGGTTATCTCGACAAATGTCCTAGATGAAGGACTTAGGATCGGGGAGATAGGGCGTCGGATGAACTCGAAGGTAAAATCAGTCAAACAAGGTGGCTATCGAAAGTAAACGTGGGTGTAAACCTGGCTTGCTTTCAATCTGTCCCTCACCGTCCCCTCCTGGCCCCTATATATAGGTGGCCAGGTCTCAGGGATCGGGAGAGATCCGATACAGATTACAATATCGACATACAATATGAACTCGTATTTCGACTAACAATACAATTGGGCCTATCTTAACGGGCCTCAGGGGTACTCAATTGTCGGGCTCTATTATCTATACCCTTGTCAGTAGCCCCCGAGATTCTACCAGAATTGTAGATTCGGGTTGAATCTCAAATCTTCAAATCTTCGACTTGATTAATACTTCTTCTTCATATCTTCGAATTTTCGACTTGGTCTTTCGAATTATCTTTTTATTATAATGTTTTGCAAGGGGTTTTGATGAACAAGCCTGACAACTCTGACGGATCAAGAGGCCAGTTAACTACTGGAACAGATACTTGTCACGTACTTCAAATTCAATCCCCTTGGACTTGAATTCAGGAAACCGGTCAAACCCATTCTTTTGCCACATTTAGGTCTTACAAAGAATGAATCCCAGTGGTTCTTAGGGTACCCAGTGCATCCACCAGGATTTTCTTTGTGTCGTAGACACAAATAAGTACCAGCAGAGCGCATCCATGTGCATATACCGGGCCACACAGGACGGATCCTGGGGTCTTACCTTCATGATATATTTCAACCACAACATTCAAGTTTTGTCGCGATGACGCAACTCGAGAATTATATTTCGCAGCCTTGTTTGACTGATTCAATATACAAATTTTTTCGAGTTATCCTTTTTGACTTTCATGAATAACTCCCGATGGGAGTAATCGATGTTCATTTTGTCGACAATGTGGCCGAAGTTCCTTGATGACGAAATGCAACCAATTACGTCTAAACCACGCATCCATCAACTGGCTCTTTATTATCAACTTTGACTTCTCTCCTTCTTCCTGTCGACTTCTTTCTATCGGGTGCGCGACACCGCTCCCGATGGGAGTAGCCCCCGAGGCTATAGCCGAATTTTTCGGGTATAGGCTCAAGAAAATAGATATGACTGTTCCATATATTTCCTCTTGCGATATTTTCCGACATGATTCACCCTTTCAATCGTTCTTTCCTTCTTTCCTTGTGAGGCAAGCCCCTGAGTCAAAGACGAGGTACACTATGCTTCTTGATAGATACTTTCTCATCCCCCTTTTTTTGTACATATCTTTTTCCTTGATACATTGATCCTTCTTTACCATCTGTACTTGAAAAATTTAAAAGCCTAGAAGTATATTTTGGGCCTTGTCTCTCCAGAGGCCCATTAGTACGTGCTTATAAATAAAGCATGTTTGGCCAGGGTAAAAACCCTAACTCCTTCATTAGTAGCTTTCTTCGCCGCATCATCTTCTTCTTTCTCATCCCATCTAGGGTTTTTCCTTCACATCGCTTGTCTCCATGGCCGATGCAAGTGGATCGCGTTTGAGCATCGGCGCTCCGGTGGAGAAACGAGGCCACGGCCGCCCTCGCGGCAGTAAAAACAAGGCTACCATCGTAGCTGCGGTGGCTTCATCGTCCGCTCCGGTGAAGCGGCGTCCCGGCCGTCCGGCCGGGAGTAAAAATAAACCCAAGGTTTCATCTGCTGCACCTGGTCCAAGCGCTCCTTCTGCTAATGCTTTTCCTCCTCCGCCCAGAGTGTATTCCTTCTTCTGCATCGCTGGTGCGCAATGCTGTGAGATTCAGCGGTTACCGATAAAATTCACCAAGTTTATGGACGGGCGAGAACACTCTAGGGAGGAACTCCCTATGAAGTGGAGGTTTGGTACGACGGCGCCGGAGAGCAGTACTTCAAGGGCGGCTGGTCGCAGTTTGCAGAGGACCATGACCTCCATCAAGGCTTCTTTATGACTTTCGACTTTCACATCGGCACGTCGAAGTTCGACGTGAGGATTTATGATGGCACCCAATGCCAGAAGGAGTACGAAGCTAAAGTGCATTTTCACTAGTTTCTCTTTATGTAATCTCTTTCCCTAGTTGTCCTTTCTCGTATTATCTGTAATAAGTAGTCGTGTTTGGATTTCATGTTGCGCCTACTTTATTAATAGACCATGGGAACGAATCATCGTTCTGAGGTATGCACTGAATATATTATCAGGTTCTTTTGGACCGTGCATATTGCTGTCGAATATCGGGTTGCGAACAACCTAGTAGTATATCTCAGATAATCACAAATCTCAATAACTTGTTAATATTATTTCGTACGACTCGAGGGTCTGAGCCCCTGAGTGGAAAGTAAAATATTTATACATATTGTCGAGTTGACCCAAGGAACCCGACCTATGACCTCATGTTCTGGGTTCAGAGGGTCATAAACTCGACAGACTTTTTGTCGCCTTTTGTCGCCTATGCGTAGAACCGTCGTAGTTGCTCTGCATTCCACGGGTTACTCTTGTCTTTCCCCATTTTCTTGTCTTGTAGTCGATAAGCTCCTCCTGGTATTACTTCCATCACAATGTAGGGTCCTACCCATGGGGACTCCAATTTTCTATGACCATCTTGCTTGAGTTGTAGAACTAGATCTCCCACCACGAAAGATCGTGGATGAACTTGACTACTGTGGTAGTTTCGTAGATTTTGCTGATATTGAGTAGCTCTGGCTAGTGCTGCGTCTCTTGCTTCGTCGAGTGCATCAACATCATCCTGAAGTGCTTCTGTGAAAGTTGTCTCATCGTATGCTGTGATTCTTGGAGCTTCATGGGTGATCTCTGATGGGTTCGTAGCATAGAAAATAAAAAATTTCCTACGCAAGAACACATAAACTAGCCAAGATACTCTACGAGGTGGTAGCAACGGAGACTAACCCTCGATGACCGTAAGTGGGGATTATGTTCCCGCACAAACGTTGACGATGGAGAGTCGATGAAGACGCACGTAGTCGACGTAGTTGTTCACTTGACGTAGTCGACGTAGTGGTTCACTTGACGATCACAAGATCGTGTACACGACGCCACAAGTGGCAGCGCCCCCGTGCTCGGTCACACGTACAGCTCGTCGTCGACTCCTCCATGCCCTCGGTCCAGCGGGGCAGCGGAAGAAGGGATCCGCCGGACACTCCAACACACACTTCTCCAAGTGTATGAATCACAAACTAAAAATCCGGCAGAGCTTCGCTAAGCTAAGACGGATATTGGGCAGCAACTATGCGGGAAGGGGAGAATCAAGAGTGTGGAGAAGAGGAGTATGTCCAACATATATATAGGAGAGAGGGGGCAGCCACCCATGAGGGATGCGGCCAGCCCCTCCCCTTTTCTCCTCTTCATGGTGGTGGTAACCCCCTCCTTCATGGAAAGGTAACCCCCCTCATCAAATGAGTAACCCCCATTATAATTTTGCATGACATTCATGCTAATTAAAATTCACACTTATTGATTTAATAAAACATTTTTATTTCTTTAATATTTGTTAATTCATTCAATTAACAAATATTAACAAATACACCCTTGAGTTATTTTGATATACCAAAACAGTTTCGGTGCTTTTCTGAAACAACCCTCATGCTGTCCTGTAATTCGATCGGAGTATCGTATCCACTCAAAAACGACGGCGAACCTTAAGTGTGTCACCCTACGGTTCGTGAATAACGTGGACATGATCGAGACTCCTCTTCGATCAATAATCAACAGTGGGATCTGGAAATCCATGATGACTCCCACTTACTCAACGATGAACTAGTGATCGTGTGAACCAATAACGAACATAGTTAATTCCTTTTGTCTCGCGATATTATTACTTGTCCGAGATCCGATCATTTGGTATCAACCATACCTAGTTCGATCTCGTTCCCGACAAGTCTCTTTACTCGTTCTGTGATAATGCATTCCCGTGACCTAGTCACATGCTTGCAAGCGATTCCAATGCAATATCACCGAGAAGGGCCCAGAGAATATCTTTCCGTCATCCGGATGGACAAATCCCACTCTTGATCCATGAGCCTCAACTAATACTTTCAGAATACCCAAATCAACCTTTATAATCACCCTGTGACGGTGTGACGTTTGATATCATCAAAGCACTCTTCCGGCATCAGTGATTAACATGATCTCATGGTCTGAGGATTAGAACTATTTCGTATGAGTTTGATATAGCAATGAACTTGATGACTTGATCGTATTGCTAATCTTACTATGGGTGTGAGTGTTCATCACATCATTCTTCTAATGATATGACCCCGTTATTAACAACATCCAATGTTCATGATCAGGAAACCTTGATCATCAGTTAATCAACGAGCTAGTATGAAAGAGAGGCTTTACTAGGAACCTTTTTAGTTTATTAATCACACAAGTATTAATGTTTCCGATTAATACAATTCTAGCATGAGAAATAAACATTTATCATAAACATGGAATATGATAATAACCACTTTATTATTGCCTCTCGGGCATATTCCCTTCAGTCTCCCACTTGCACTAGAGTCAATAATCTAGTTGATACTTGCGTATATAACACTTATGACATTCACGTGTTATATGTACGCGTTGCATGTGGTAAACCTGATCTCTAGATCTGACACTTTCAGTTCTGTGTGTATTTGCATGTCTTTGCGTCTCTACGCATCACTCATTCTCAAATGAGATAGTTGGGTATAAATTTGGTCCTTAGGTGAGACCTTAGTTCCTTTAGCTAAAATCATGTTGTCACTATTGTCGCACAATAGATCTTCACAGTAATAGCCAGCTTGGAACTACACCTAGTTTGATAACAAACTTTTGGACACAAATGCCCTCCTTTGCTACTTCTAAAGCAGCCATATACTCAACCTTTGTTGTAGAATCCATCACAATGTCTTAACTTTGGAACTCATCCAAATCCATCATGGAACTTCCTTCCATTACATTGTGCCACCTAAACATATAGCTAAAATTGAGATAAACTTAATTGTATCTTGTGACAAACTTAGTATCAATGTAACACTTTACAATGAACTATGTGTCACTTTGTCATACATAATATATATCCTTAGTCCTTCCAAAGCACATTAGGATATCTTTACTATTGTCCAGTGATCATCTTATGACATTTATCACTCTGGTATATGCTCATAACATTTAGAGCACAGGACATATCTGGATATGTACATATCACGGTATACATGATTGATCAAATCATTCATATGGCTTCACTCATCAAGTGTCAAAAATACCTGAATCTTGTTTCAACCTCTTCCATGCAGCAAGAACTTTTCTTGTCGTTTCCATATTGAACTTCATTCAATATTTCATCTACGTACTTTGGCACAACCATATTGGCACCTCGATCTATCTTCATAGACATCGATACCCAATATTTTGGTTTTGCCTAAGTCTTTCATTGAAAATCTAATTTTAATGAAAATCTTAACTAGTGTCAATAAAAGATACATCATTTCCAATTAACAATATGTCTTCTACATAATGCACTGGAAATATGTCTCAGCGCTCCAACTTAATTTCTTGCAAATGCAAGCATATTCATCGTATCTGATGAAACTAAACCTTTTAATTATTTCATCACGGTGAACATTCCAACTCCGCGATGCTTACTTCAACCATTGAAGTTTGCATGCCTTTTAGCATCCTTTGAATTTACAAAATCCATTGGACCATGTCATGTACATGTCCTAGGTAACCATTCTATTAGAAGAATATTGTCTTGTTTGTTCAACTAACATATACCAAACTTGGCATATGTAGTGGTTGCTACAGTAATCCGTCCAGACAAAATATCGCTGTGAAAGATCAAATCTTGTCACAGTCAACTCCTTGAACACAATCGTAAACTCTTTTAACGATGTGTCGACTATTTCATAGATGTTAAACATCCATGTCTGCCTTTATAGATCCAAATACGTTCATTAGGCTTCATGCCTGTTGAGGGTCTTCCAAGTTCAGAAACTTGGTTTCTCGTATATGGAACAATCACGGATTCTATGGCTTCTAGCCATTTGACGGAGTCAGGGCCCATCATCGCTTCTTTGCATGTAGTCGGTTCATCATTGTCAAACAATAATGATCTATTCTCAAATCTAACTATTTGATTGTTATCCGACTCACATGGTTCAATAGGAACTTAGATCTATGTGACCACAACCTTTGAGGTACGACAGCCATGCGCATTGTGGCCGCCTCCGGGACACTTCCCAGCGCTGCGCTACTCAGCACATATAGCTTAGGTTCAATAACCCAATCAAAGTTCTATTGTCCTCCCACTTGACTTTTTGCGAAAAATTCCTTCTCAAGAAACTTGACGTTTTCAGCGACAAACACTTTTGTCTTCAGTGTTCTGGAGGAATACCCAACAGTTACTTTGGGATAACCTACAAAGACGTATTTATCCGACTTTGGTTGTAAACATTTTACATATGCCTAGCATACCAAAATTTTAGAAAAGACAACTGGGGTTTTATCCCATGCCATAACACATATGGTGTCATTTCAACGGATCATGATGGCGCTCTTTTTCAGTGTAAAAAGCGGTAGTCTCTAAAGCTTTATCCTTAAAATATAATGGCAGTTTTATATACGACACCTTTGATTCAACGATGTCAAACAAAGTTTGATTTCATCTCTCGAACACTCCATACTCCTATGGTGTTTTGGGAAATACAAGTCTATGGAACGATTCCTCAACTTTTAGGTGTTTGCTAAACTTGTAACTCAAATATCTTCCTTTATGATCCAATCATAAATTCTTTATTCTCTTGTTACAATGATTTTCAACTTCATCTAGAAATACTTTGAACATTTTTCAAATATTTCATACTTCTTCCTTATTAAGTAAATATACACATATATCTACTCAAATCATCGGTTAAAGTAAATGAAGTTCAAGAATTCACCACACACGGCTACACATAATGGACTATATACATCAGCATGTACAATTTCCAATAAGTTAGTCGTCCGTTCTTCTTTGGCCTAAAAACAGAGTTTTGATCATCTCTAGGAAATTTTCACAAGTGTCAATTGATCCAAAATCAAAAGACTCCAAAATTCCATCAACATGGTGTTTCTTCATGTTTACTTTCCAATATGATTTAAACGGTGGTGTCACTCATAAGTGATCTTCTAATCATTTGTATTGAGACACTTTTAGCATCAGTGTTATGGATGTGATTTCTCCAACAAGATAAGCGTTCATCCATCTTTTATGGATGCGGTAATAATTTGAATAACCATTGTTCTCATAATACCAGAACAAAATAACAATTATTCAAACAAATCTTGAAGGCTAGGTTTAATTCCAACGAAACACAATAACACTTTATTTGTTTTCGATGAGAACTATCCCATATTCATTTGCTAGTTAATTAGGCCATTGTAGTTCTTGTATTGCGTTGTTCTGTATGACAGTTCATACCAACCAATTTAATATCAAATACCCAAGAACCACATTGTTTTAACAAGCAACGAATACACCCATAACATGTATATCTTCTATATACCCGAGCTGGACATTTCCAGTCTTTTCTTTTCCGCCAGAATAAATTTCGGATTCTCTTTTTAGCAATTATTTTCCTTCTAGAAGAATCTATCAACATCAATAGTGGCGCCATTCACATGGCACATAGTTCAGGGCATGATTAGTCAAACACTAATATCCTTGGACTCACACATTGAAGTAGATCACCATTATCAAATATTTGGCGTTCTTCCAAATTCCATTCTTTAGTAATCTATTAATGTAGTAAACATTTTACCGACATCTTGTATTCATCCTATCATGACAACTTTCATGATCAAGCTACTATAGCTCATGAGGACGAATTTTGAGTATAATGTTAGTTCCCAAAACCTTTTTAGGAGATCTGGACGCCTAGCGTCTCCAATCTTCACAAATTCTCATACAATATGAGAACATGTGTCTTACGAAATTATACTCTATCACATTGCAACCAAACATTGTTTCAGATATCAAAATATCTTCCACATATGAGAGTTTCTAAAACAATTCTTTCAGCTCCTAGATAACCTTGATACTAAAAACAACTTTTGAATATCAAGGATTATGGAGGCAACTGTGATACTTAGATACTAACACTGGAATTGTTACTCTTGATTTAATACTACTTATTAAATTTTATTGAGTAACCAAGGTTTGCTAAAAGTTTGCAATAGGACTTAAAACTTTAGATTGACATTCAAACAATACGATACCAGTTCATAAAGTTAACATCCATAATTCTATAGTTCTATTATCTCAATTATAGCTAATCGCAAGGTAGTAAACGGATGCCAATGCCTACAACAAACTATGCAAATTCACTTTGATTTAGTTCATGATAAATTGAGTTCTATAATTCAAAATTACTAAGTGAACTCCCACTTAAAAACAACATCCCTCTTAGTTTTCTTAAGTGATTACATGAACCAAATTCACTATACCGCAACCGATCATCACGTGCAACGACATAGTTTCAAAGGCGAACATCACCATGTTCATCATATCAACCATATGACTCATGCTTAACCTTTCGGTTCGTATTCCGAGGCCATGTCTGTACATGCTAGGCTCGCCAAGTAGAACCATAACATTCGCGTGTGTAAAACTATCTTACACCCGTCGTATGTGAACGTAGAGTCTGTCACACCCGATCATCACGTGGTGTCTCGAAACGACGAACTTTCTTGACGGTGCATGTTATGGAAGAACACATTTTTATCTTGATATTTATGTGAGAGGGATCATCTTATAATGCTACCGCACGATCAAATCTAAGCAAAATAAGATGCATAAAAGGATAAACATCACATGCATATATAATGTGATATGATATGGTCCTTCACGCATTCGATCTCCATCTTGTGCGTCATGGCATGATCTCCATCATTCCACCGGCGCAGCACCAAGGTCCATGGCGCGCCACCTTGATTGTCTTCCTCCATTACAATATATCACTTGGATATATATATTCGGCACGCAGGCCATAAAATGAAAAAAAAACAACCATATGGCTCCTGCCGGTTGTTTATAACTTACAAAAAGGATCATTGCATACAATTTGTAACATAAACAATTTAACCATATCACATCACATGCCCTGCAAAAACAAGTTAGACGCTTCTAATTTGTCTTGCATATTTTACGTGGTTTGGGGCTTTCTAGGAAGAACCGTTCTTACCTACGAACATGTAACCACAACGGTGATAAAAATATTATTAACAACTCTTTATAAAATAGATCATAACTATAGTGGGAGAAACATGCACCCGCAAAGCCACATATGCCGAAGCATGTCAAGTGTGGGACAAGTCTCGTGAACGCGGTCACGTAATGTTAGTCTCGGGCAGCTTCAATCCCACTATGCCACTATGATCCAAAATACAAAAAATTGCAATAACATGATCATCAACGCCCACATCCATATGTGTTCTAACCGTGCATACCAACTACGCATAGAGATGTCTCTGATACCACTGATGGGTTCGTAGCATAGAAAACAAAAAATTTCCTACGCAAGAACACATAAACTAGCCAAGATACTCTACGAGGTGGTAGCAACGGAGACTAACCCTCGATGACCGTAAGCGGGGATTACGTTCCCGCACAAACGTTGACAATGGAGAGTCGATGAAGACGCACGTACTCGACGTAGTTGTTCACTTGACGTAGTCGACGTAGTGGTTCACTTGACGATCACAAGATCGTGTACACGGCGCCACAAGTGGCAGCGCCCCCGTGCTCGGTCACACGTACAGCTCGTCGTCGACTCCTCCATGCCCTCGGTCCAGTGGGGCAGCGGAAGAAGGGATCCGCCGGACACTCCAACACACACTTCTCCAAGTGTATGAATCACAAACTAAAAATCCGGCAGAGCTTCGCTAAGCTAAGCCGGATATTGGGCAGCAACTATGCGGGAAGGAGAGAATCAAGAGTGTGGAGAAGAGGAGTATGTACAACATATATATAGGAGAGAGGGGGCAGCCACCCATGAGGGATGCGGCCAGCCCCTCCCCTTTTCTCCTCTTCATGGTGGTGGTAACCCCCTCCTTCATGGAAAGGTAACCCCCCTCATCAAATGAGTAACCCCCATTTTAATTTTGCATGACATTCATGCTAATTAAAATTCACACTTATTGATTTAATAAAACATTTTTATTTCTTTAATATTTGTTAATTCATTCAATTAACAAATATTAACAAATACACCCTTGAGTTATTTCGATATACCGAAATAGTTTCGGTGCTTTTCTGAAACAACCCTCATGCTGTCCTGTAATTCGATCGGAGTATCGTATCCACTCAAAAACGACGGCGAACCTTAAGTGTGTCACCCTACGGTTCGTGAATAACGTGGACATGATCGAGACTCCTCTCCGATCAATAATCAACAGCGGGATCTGGAAATCCATGATGACTCCCACTTACTCAACGATGAACTAGTGATCGTGTGAACCAATAACGAACATAGTTAATTCCTTTTGTCTCGCGATATTATTACTTTTCCGAGATCCGATCATTTGGTATCAACCATACCTAGTTCGATCTCGTTCCCGACAAGTCTCTTTACTCGTTCTGTGATAATGCATTCCCGTGACCTAGTCACATGCTTGCAAGCGATTCCAATGCAATATCACCGAGAAGGGCCCAGAGAATATCTTTCCATCATCCGGATGGACAAATCCCACTCTTGATCCATGAGCCTCAACTAATACTTTCAGAATACCCAAATCAACCTTTATAATCACCCTATGACGGTGTGACGTTTGATATCATCAAAGCACTCTTCCGGCATCAGTGATTAACATGATCTCATGGTCTGAGGATTAGAACTATTTCGTATGAGTTTGATATAGCAATGAACTTGATGACTTGATCGTATTGCTAATCTTACTATGGGTGTGAGTGTTCATCACATCATTCTTCTAATGATATGACCCCGTTATTAACAACATCCAATGTTCATGATCAGGAAACCTTGATCATCAGTTAATCAACGAGCTAGTATGAAAGAGAGGCTTTACTAGGAACCTTTTTAGTTTATTAATCACACAAGTATTAATGTTTCCAATTAATACAATTCTAGCATGAGAAATAAACATTTATCATAAACATGGAATACGATAATAACCACTTTATTATTGCCTCTCGGGCATATTCCCTTCAATCTCGACTGGAAGGACGGCTTCTACGCCATGGACCAGGAAGAAAGGCGTTTCTTGAGTAGCTGTGTTAGGTGTAGTTCGGAGGCTCCAGAGTATGGAGGGCAGCTCATCTACCCAAGCGTGCTTGGCTTTTTCGAGGGGTGCTAACAGCCTTTTCTTTATCCCATTGCATATTAAGCCATTGGCTTTCTCGACTTGCCCATTTGTCTTTGGATGCACCACAGATGCGAATTTCAATTTGATTCCCAAACTTTCACAATAATTCTTGAACTCCTTCGATGTGAAGTTTGTCCCATTGTCTGTGATGATACTGTGCGGTACTCCGAAGCGAAAAACTATTGACTTGATGAAGTTGATTGCCGCTATAGAATCTTGGGTTGTCACGGGGGCTGCCTCTACCCACTTGGTGAATTTGTCGACTGCTACCAGCATATAAACATGCCCTCCTGGCCAAGATTTGTGTAATTTTCCCACCATGTCAAGACCCCATTGTGCGAAGGGCCAGGATAATGGTATTGGTTGCAACTCCGCTGCTGGCGCGTGTGGTCGAGATGCGAAACGTTGACAAGCCTCGCACCTTCTTACTATGTCTTTCACGTCCTCAATGGCTGTTAGCCAGTAAAATCCTGCACAAAAGGCTTTAGCTGCGATAGCTCTGCTGCTAGCGTGATGTCCACATACCCCTGCGTGGATGTCCTTTAAGATTTCTTGCCCTTCTTGAGGAGTAACGCACCACTGCAAGACACCTGTTATACTTCTCTTATATAATTTTCCTTGCAACACGACGAAAGCCTTGGATCATCGTATTATCCTTTTCGCTTGTACTGTATCTTTGGGTAGTGTTTTGTTTACCATGTAAGCTAAGTATGGTTGCATCCAAGTTTCCTTGATCATCATGACTTTTTTGGGTTCAGCTATGCTTGTTTTTCCAGCCCCCGAGCTTGTTGCTTGGTGCTGGCCTTGTTCCTCTGTAGTCGAAGTTTTACTGCTTTTTTATTAATCTCTCTATGATTTCTTCCCAAAAGACTCCTTATGTTACGGGTAAGCACTGGGACCTGATGTTTGCTAGATTGTCGGCTTCCTCGTTACTGGCTCTGCTGATGTGCGAAACTTCACATCCATCAAATGTTCCCTCTAGATAATAGTATAAGTTTCTGTACGCTGTCATATTGTCATTGATGGCATCACACTTGTTCATTACTTGTTGGATGACGAGGTTCGAGTCTCCAAATATTTTTAGTCGCGTTGCTCCACATGCCTTGGCCATTTTCATGCCATGGAGTAACGCCTCGTATTCGGCTTCGTTATTAGAAGGTTGGGGAAAACTCATCCTTAACACATACTTCAACTTGTCGCCTTGTGGTGATATCAAGACCACTCCTGCTCCTGCGCCTTGGATTCTTTTTGAACCGTCGAAGTACATTGTCCATACACTCGATAGATCTGGCGGTCCTGTGTTTTGTAACTCCAGCCACTCTGCTGTGAAGTCTAGTAAAACTTGTGATTTGATCGCCTTTTACTTTTTGTACGTGATGTCCAGGGGTGATAACTCAATTCCCCATAAGGAGACACGTCCTATTACTAAAGGGTTGTTCAATATATTGGATAGTGGTGCTTCATTAACCACTATGATTGGGTGTACCGCGAAATACTGCTGTAGTTTTTGTGATGTTGTGAATACGCTGTATGCGAGCTTTTAATAGTGCGGGAACCTTTGTTTTGTCGGAGATAGTACTTCACTGACGAAATATACTGGCCTCTGGACACCGTGAGCTTTTCCCTCCTCACTTCTTTCGACTACCAATACTGTGATCACCACCTGATGTGTTGCTGTAATATATAATAGTAATGGCTCCTTTTCCTTTGGTGCGACCAACACGGGTGGTGTGGAAAGCAGTTTTTTTAGTTGTGCAAAGGCTATGTCCGCTTCTTCCGTCCACTCGAATTTATCGTCTGAATTTTTCATCAATGCATAAAAAGGAAGTGCTTTCTCTCCTAGCCGCTCCACAAATCAACTCAGTGCTGCGACGCATCCTGTGAGCTTCTGTATGTCGTGCAGCTTTGTTGGTTTCCACATCGTTAGTATTGCTTGGATCTTCTCTGGATTTGCCTCTATTCCCCTTGCGGATACCAGGAATCCCAGGAGTTGCCCTGCAGATACCCCAAAAGAACACTTTGTCAGGTTAAGCTTAAGCTTATACCTGTTTAAGTTGTCGAAGGTTTCTGCTAGATCACTGATTAGTGACTCTTCTTTTCTTGTGGTGATAACCACGTCGTCGATGTAGACTTGAATGATTCGTCCTATTTGACTTCCAAGGCAATTTTACATCTTCCTTTGATAGGTTGCTCCTTGATACGTCCAAAACGTATCTACTTTCCCGAACACTTTTGCTATTGTTTTTCCTCTAATTTGTGTGTTTTGAATACAACTAATACGGACTGACGCTGTTTTCAGCAGAATTGCTCTGGTGTCTCGTTTTTGTGCAGAAATCAACTTTCAGTAAAAAATCGGGAAAAATCATGGAAAATCCTATTTCACCAGAAGACCCACGGAGCCAGAAGACAGGAGGGAGAGGAGGCCTGAGGGCCCCTCACACACTTGTGGCGCGGCCCAGCCCTGGCCGCGCCACCCTGGCGTGAGGAGGCCCCAGCCATCCTCTTGGCCTCCCCTCTCGCCTACATATACCCTCTGACGACATAATATCGGAGAGACGGTGTTTTTCCCAGATAGACTTCCGCTGCGCCGCCGCCATCAGAAACCGCGATTCGGAACCAGAAACTCCGTTCTGGCACCCTGCCGGGACGGGGATTTGGAGGAGATCTTCATCACCATCATCACCGACGCTCCTCCATCGACCATCCATGACTCCCCCATCCATGTGTGAGTAATTCCCCCGCTGTAGGTGAGGGGATAGTAGGGATTGGATGAGATTGTTCATGTAATTTGATATGAGATTGTTAGGGCATAGTGCCTAGTATCTTTATTTAGTGCCTATGACATTGTTGCAACTTGTTGTGCTTAATGCTTGTCACTTTGGGCCCGAGTGCCATGATTTCAGATCTGAACATGTTATTATTTCTATGATGATACTTGTTGTTTATGGTCTTACCTACAAGTTGTATACACATATTGTTGTCCGGAACCCGAGGCCCCAAAGTGACAGAAATTGGGATAACCGGAGGGGATGGCTATGATGTGAGGATCACATGTGTTCACCGAGTGCTAATGCTTTGCTCCGGTACTCTATTAAAAGGAGTACCTTAATTACCAGTAGCTTCCCTTGAGGCCCTGCTGCAACAGGCTGGTAGGACAAAAGATGTCGTGCAAGTTTCTCCTTGTGAGCACGTACGACTATATACGGAACACATGCCTATGATTGTTTGTACTAGGATGCTTTATCTTATTTATCTGCAATGCCCATGTCTCATTGATTTCATGAATTATCTTATCCATGCAATGCCCGTAATCCATCCCTATGCCTACAGTATTTATTCCTACTGTTTACTACTGTTACTATTACCGCTGCTATTTTACTACTGCTGTTACTGTTTTACTACTGTCACCACTATAAAACTGTTGCTACTGATAAACCATTGCGAGCAAGACTATTTCCAGGTGCAGCTGAATTGACAACTCATCTGTTAAGGCTTACATATATTCTTTGGCTCCCCTCATGTCGAATCAATAAATTTGGGTAATACTTCCCTCGAAGACTGTTGCGATCCCCTGTACTTGTGGGTCATCAAGACTATTTTCTGGCGCCGTTGCCGGGGAGCATAGCTTTACTTGTAAGTTCACTTGGTATTCATATTGTTCGGTGCAACCCTTTTCATCATGGGTAAACCTCGTGATGGAAAAGTTCCTATATTGCCATCCACTACAAGAAGAGGTACGACTCTTAACACCTCTGCTGCTCTTGATTCACCGTCTGTTATGAATAAGTTGCTTACACCACCACACCCACACGCTACTGCTACTACTTCTGTTGAGATTGAAAATGCCACTGATAATTTAGATGATACTTCTACTGTGTTTGATGAGAGTGGTTCACTAGGTTCCTTTTTAGATGCTACTATTGCTAGAGCTAAGTTGGGAAACACCACTGTTACACCTGTTAGTTCACCTGAGTCTAGGAAATATTCTAGTGATGATTATGATGATGCTTATATTGAGCTTAATGATGATTTTATTGCTGAAGCACGTGCTGCTCGTAATGCTAGTAATGTTAAAGAACTTCTTGCAAGACGTTCTGTTAGATATAATTGTCTCCTGATCCTAAGTTTGCCGATTCTCCCATAAATATTAGAGACAAGGATTATGATTTCTCTTTGGATTTATCTTACATATCTATTGTTGAGAAAACTTCTTTTGTGGTACTAAAAATGAGAGTGCTATGGGGCACATGAATGAGCTTTCTACTTTGAGTAATTTGTTTTCTGATGATATTAAGCTCCGTACTTACTTTGTTGCTAAGATTTTTCCTTTCTCGTTAAAAGATGGTGCTAAAACTTGGTTTAATATCTTGTCTCCTGGATCTCTTACTAGTCCTATTGCTTTGGTTAATGCTTTCTTTCAGAAATATTTTCCTGCTAGTGCTCAACATGCTGCTGTGCAGAAAATCTTTGATTTTGAACAGGGAAAAGGAGAGATATTGCCTGAATCTTTGACAAGGTTTTGTTCTTTAATTAGAGCTTTGCCTAAAGAACCATTGCCTAAAAACAAACTCCTTGATATATTTTATAATGGACTAACGGATGAATCTAAGTCATATTTGGATAGTTGTGCTGGTTGTGTTTTCAGGGAAAGAACTCCGGCTGATGCTGAAGAATTAATGGCTAAAATAAGCCGGAATCATGATGATTGGACTTTAGTTGAGCCAACACCAGCACCAACCCCTGCGCCATCTACAGAGCCTACGCCGAAGAAGAGAGGGATGATTGAATTAAATGATGAAGTTATGAAGGAAGCTAAGAAATCTCTTAAGGAGAAAGGTATTAAGGCCGACGATGTGAAGAATTTACCTCCTATAGAAGAATTATGTAAGCCAATCCTTACTCATCACTATTGAGGTACACTCTCTCCAACGCTTTAATGAAAGAGATATTCCTTATACTAAACCTCCTGATCAATGCTTAGATGAATTTGATAATTTTATTGTTAAGCAAGAAAATTTTAATAGAATGGTGCATAATCATTTGTTGGAAAATTCTAGAGCTATTAACAAGTTGCAGGATATTGTGGAGAGAACCGCCAATGATGTGAAGATACTAGTTAAATATTTTCAAATTGTTCAAACACAAATTGATCAGCTTACCAAGGTGCAAAAGACTTGCTAGTTAATGCCGCAAGAGAGAAGCAAGCATGTGAAATACGCATAAGAAGTGGCACTGCTACTCAAGATCCATTATATCCTGAAGGACATCCTAAGAGGGTCGAGCAAGATTCTCAACATACTTCAAGTGATGATATTCCTTCTAAGAAGAAGAAGAAGAAGCATAAACAACCACAGAATCATCTGATGCAGGTAAAGATCCTAACAGTGTTTCTATTTTTGATGCTGAAACTGAACCAGGAGATGCTTCCGATAAAGAAGAAGTTGAAGAGGAACTAGAAAAGATTGATAAAAATGCAAAGTACACCAAGAAGACTTCATTGCCAACAAGCATGGTAAAGAGAGAGAACCTTGGGTACAGAAACCAATGCCTTTCCTGGTAAGAACACAAGTCCAAGGAAGAAGAACACTACAACAGGTTTTGTGAATGGATGAGACCTTTATTTTTGCAAATTCCTTTGACTGATGCTATTAGAATGCCTCCTTATGCCAAGTATATGAAAGATATTGTCACTAACAAAAGGAAAATTCCTAGTGAGGAAATTTCCTTACTTGCTAGTATTCTTTATGGTAAAGTTCCTGAGAAGCTTGGAGAGCCAGGTATACCTACTATCCTTGCATTAAAAATAACTATGTAGAACTGCCTTATGTGATTTGGAGCTGGAGTTAGTT